>JAYRBW010151008.1:0-14314 GCA_036023295.1 Invenusta paracnida | reverse complement strand
GACGAGTATACGACCGTACACGAGTGCGAAGCAAAGTAGAATGACTAAAACAGGCGCGCGCATTCCTTTTATACTCTGCCTGTTCTGTTATTGGCTGGCTGTATTAAAGTGCACCGGATTCAAAGTGCATCTGAGCATGACTCAGCACCCCCCCCCCGCGCACGCCCACGCACTGGCCCAGAGTCACACCTACCTACTACTCAAGAACTTAGCAATTGAAAAAAACGAATAATGCAACTATAACCCCGTTTTCATTTTGTTTAATTGAAACTTGAGGTATGAAAATATCATCATTTTTACAATAGTATTTGTGTTTTATTCATTGATAAAATTGAATAAATGGTCTACACTTTCTCTCATGTTGAATAGGAATAAAGGACATAACAATATGGAATGTAGTTTAATATTTAGTTATATATTTATATTAGTGTTTCTAACATTGACTTTCGATTAATATTCATATCAGTTTATAATAACGGTTTTATTTATACATTATAATTAACCAGAAATACAATTCTGAAGATGACATTATAACATTGTGTATATTATGTAGTATATTTACAAAGACATTTAAATGGGTAATCAACTGTGAACTCAGTTTCCAACTTACAACTATTTTATTTCTGTTTTCTATTTCTAATCACTATTTCTTAATTATGTAATTAAAATTAATTTTGTCCTGAATGTTATTGTATTAAATTATTAAATTAAAGACTATATATTATTATTATTTAGTAACGCTGCTTAACTGCCTATTTATTTTAATCTTAATAATATTATTTAACGACTTCGGCCGTAACCCTAACACACAGCAGTTACTTTTACTAATGAACTGCAAACAACATACCTACATACATAGCAATTTTAATCAATTGTATTATTGTTTTATCTAGTCGATTACTTCATAAATATATTTATATAGATGCGGCGAGGATCAATACGATAGCGATATCCGAAACATAGAGTCCCAGCGTCAACACATACAAATGCTGGAAGCGCAAATGTGCAAGACCTACAAGCGCAGCAAGTGGAATAACTTCCTAAAGAAAAGTGGGAATCCAGTAAGCTGTTTGTGTAACCATCAATTTTGGGCACTATTTCTTCTTATATTGTATAACTGTAGATATTTTAATACAACTATTCAATATTATTGGGCTCTACATATGACTATGATTTTAAAATACCGGTCTAAGTGTATTAAAGATTTAACAACTTTTCCGTTTCTAACGATATATTTTATACTAATAGTATATTTTTATGGATTATATTATTTGCAATTTTTAAACTTCGAATAAAATATTATATAAATTTTATTATAAAAATATAATTGTGTTATAAATGACACATATTTATTTATATAATGTATTATTAAAGTTCGTGTATAGTTGAAGGGGTTATTCTTTGTTTGTTTCTATGTTATTTTTCAAAACTTTATTTAACTTTTGAGAAAGTCATGAATTATGCTGTTTTATACGATGAATTTGTTTATGCTAACGTTGCTATATATTTATCCCACAATTGCTTATTATTGCAGCCGATTGGAGGTAAAAGTGCCAAGCGAAGTGTGTCACTGAGCTCAACGGCTCCCACGATTCCCATGCGGCCTAACCTCAGTCATCACGATTCATTGAAGAACAAAAAACAGAGGTTAGTTTATTATTTATGTTACATTAATATCTTTTTAATCATTAATATTAGAAATGGAATTACTTATCTGAAACTTTTAAACAATCATATTAATTAACAATGAATTGTGCGCCTGCATTAATTGATAACCATTCTAAAATCATATTAATGTTTTATTATATTCGCTGTTCTGATCGCCTAAAAAGCCTTAAAAATTAAAAGAAATCAAAACGCATTGAAATCATGTTATATATATTTTAAAAAATAATTTTAATGGTGTTTGTTATTCATTAAAATATATAATTGCTCGATTCGCTCTCATTTTCATCTTGGTGATACGTTTTTAAATCAGTGTTTTTCTTCTCATTGAACAAACATTACACATTTTATATTTTTTAACGTGGAGTAGGCATATGTGCTATTTATCATATCATCCATATTTAATTACTATACTGTTACAACTATATTAACTTACTATTTCATACTCTTGGAAAAACTTTTTTGTGTGGATTGAACTACCTTTAGGGACCTTGAGACTTGAACTTCTGTTTTGAATTTTGTGTGAATAAAGCATTCTATAAGCTAATAAATCATCCTGTGTTCTGTGCAGATCGATCTCGACAGTGTTGGTGCAGCCGCGCAAGATATTGGATGAGAAGCCACCCTCCGAGAGCTCTGAACACTCTCTCCACTCACACTCCCATTCTGGAGCATCCGGTGGTCTCCACTCGGCCAGTCACACAGTCTGTAGTGACGATGATGATGAAAGCACGGAGGATGGCATGTGGGAGGATGCCGTGGCTGCATCACCGGCTTCAAGAAGGTACATTGCACCGAAGCAGCTTGCTCTCAAACTGTTGCCATTATAATTGGCCAATTGTTATTACTTTTTTTACTTATATTTTTAAAATGTGCTTTGAAAGTTTAAAATAGCTTTGCTTGAAACAGTATTTTGAAACAAGAGTTTAGCTTCTTTTTGAGATTCTTGAAACCTGACCTTTGAAGTTATACTTATTATTTTTTAATCAATTTTTATGCAGTATACTCTGTCTCCTTCTCAAATATAACTGTTTTTGTGTTTAGATTTTTTTACTGAATTAAGATTACTATAAATTACTACCATTATCATTATAATATGTAGATGAAATAGATAGTTTGTTTATTTGGTCTATCATGCAGATTGCAGTTTATAAATTGTGTTCATCTAAGTAATTATTTTTGTAATGACGAAATTTATTTGTTCAATTTTAATGCATTTAAAAAAAATTCTAGTTAGTTGTTATTTAAACTAAATTATTTTACTAACTAAAATATATACATTGTACCATATAAAAATTATTTCAAACTGATAGAATGTTAAAATCAGACATTAGTACTTTTAGATGGTGCACTTAAATTTTAACACAATCTGAGACAATTTATGCCAATTGAATTCAAGTATCTTTTTATTTTTATGTCGATTTCGATATGTGCTTTAAATGAAATTATTTAACGATGCTAAATATTTTTATATACGTTAAAATTATTTGAAAAATTAAAACACGCTGTTTTACTGTCTTAAAATCAATGAAATATTAACTTAAATAATTTTATAGAGTCAAGATATTATCTCTAAATCAATAATACAAAATAAGTCGAACAGAAAAAATTAAGTTGCAAAGGCTTAATGTTTATAGAAAATCAATATGGAATGCCTAAATTAAATGACCGATTTACAAACAAATCGCTATCAAACGAAACTAGAGGTATACATAGAGATTATATTGAACGTCAAACACCTTCACTGAGAAAATATAACCAGATGTCCAACCAGAAGCTAATATTTGTTATCTGACTCTCCCGCTCCTCCGATAGATCGGTTCGTGTCCCCAGCGTAGTAAAACGGCCCTCCAGTCTCCCATTCTCTTCGCCACTACCCGCCCGTATGGCTCATAGTGGCAACCTTCCTCCACCACAACAACTCAGTCGAGAGCCCAGTGCGCGATTCTCGCGGTCCACATCTGTCTATTATGACAGCTATGACGAGCCACTGGACACTCAGGACTACATTCACGAGGACCTTATTCCAGATTCGGATGTGAGTTCACATTTGGATTGTGGTCTTGTCTATATTGTTATTAATTGTTTACACTAGAGAAGAAAAGTGTGATGTGCTGCAAAAGAAGTTGTTATATGTGATGCAAAAAAACATTGTATTTATCAAAATGATAGTAAAATACAGTTAGTTTTATGTTATTGATCTTTTACATTCATTTTGTCAATTTAAATGTATAGTATGCATTTATATTATGTCTTAAGTATTCAAGTTATGAAGTTTAATAGTAATATCATTATTACTTTAAAAAGTATTCTGTGTTACTAATCCAATGTATAATTTCTAAATGTTCTATAAATATATGGTACGTTTTGTAAGTACCTATATTTAAAAAATAAATAACCCAAAGTGAATAAAGATTCGTCCTAATATTAATAAATATTTCTCTTCTTGTTTTCTCTGGCTAATAAATAAGCCTTTCAAATATTCAACTGAACTATTATTTATTTTTTATTCAGTATTACTGTCTATATTTATATTTACAAGTACAAAATGTATGTCAATTATCATAAGAATAAATTGTTGTTATGTTATAAAACTAATAGTCATATTTAAATTAGTTTTTTTTCTATAATATAGTACGATCTTTTCATCTATTTTTTAGAGTTTTACTTTATAAGAGCAATCAATTACACCACATATTAATCAGGTTTCTTCTGGTTCAGAATAACCATTGTTACAAACTAAGCTCTTATTAGAAGTTTTCCTCTGCTTCTTACTTCATTACATTTTCTTGTGTCGGAATTATATTACGTTTTATATGGTGTTCGCATTATGTGGCATATCATAATATATACTTATTGTAGTATACAATTTTTTTTATATTTGATTATTTTCATATAAAGAAAACAACCAAATATACGGTACATACTTTTTTATCACGTCATGTTAACTTCTGCGTCTTATTATGTAGGAAGAGGGTGATGACACCTTCAAACCGATGGCTTCTGAATCATCTCGCATGACCGGCGGCAGAAGGTACACAACAGGCGGAGCCAGCACAGTGGCTCCTGATGAGCCCAAAGAGCCCAATGTTGACCTAGAACTGGATGTCAAGATCCATGTTGACTCAGGTAACTGTGTCCTTCATCCCAAACTGGCAACATCACGACCAGAGGACGCCAGACAAAGTAAGTTAAGTTTGTCGATCATTATATTATATTAATAAGTTATACTTATTGACATATCCTTTAAACTTATTAAAGTCTTCGTAAATTATTATCCACAATAATTACGTTATTCATTTATATATCAAAAAAAGATTTTTGTAAAGTTATTTCATAATAATAATTTCACTATTGATAAGAGAGTATAGATGTTTTCCTACTGTTCATTGTCTCATGTAAATAAAATACTGCTGCTTAGATGAACAATTCACGAGTTTGTTTTTGTTTATCAAATATGTTTTAGGTTCTTCAAGTAACTGACTTTATTATTACTGACTTTATTATTAATTGATTTCAGTGAATGGAATTTGATGAATTGAGTGAAATATATTTATAGTGATAATATTATTTTGAATTTTATTAATTTTGAGATTTTTTCTCTGGCAGAATTAATTATTCACCAATTCTGCTTCTTTCTAATTGAATGTAATCTTCCGATTTCAAGGAAGGAATTTATTAATGTGAAAAAACTATATTCTTGAAGCGTGCTATTTTTGTGCTATTAACATGCTTAGATTGAATGACGTGAAAACTAAAATTCTGTATAAATACTAGATGGCCAATTATCTTGTCACTGTTAAATGTGATTTTTATGATAAAATGAAGATAAATTATTGCTAATAATGCGGTAATTTGATTTCAGTAAGATATTGCGATTAAGTAACAGAATTTAATACCAACAAAGGGAATAGTATGTGATTAATAAGAATAGGTGTGTGTACCTAATACTGTTTTCTGCTCGTACTTCAGTGGGGAAGATGAACGCCGGGGAAAGAGGCAACATGGCTCCGCCAATGAATCAGCAGGCCACGACTGAAGATCAACAGTTGATTGCTCTACTGCATCGCTACAAACTTCATCTCACTCAGAGCCAGAAGTCTATGGATATTACTGTCTTTTACCTTCCAGCTGTTGACATCAAGGTTTATAATAATTAATACTCGTAATTTATTAAAGTTTAATGTATTTTAAGGACCTATGAATTTTACAACAAAATTAGAGGTAACGAGTATCTTAGAAAACGTTTTTATTTTATATGCGTGTTTATGTAATATAATTATTAAAGTTTGTTTAACAATTGTACATTTAGTAAATTGGATTTAGAAATATTTTTGGCAATATTTAGACTAAATTATATTGTGAGCATTGAAACTATAATTACAGTATAAGTATTAATTTGTGAAGTATATTATTGATTAGAACGAAAATCCTGTTAAGAAGAAAAAATGTTAAACCATCTTTAATAATAGCTACATATTATGACCTTCACGTTATTAAAACATTGTTCGAAATAACGTTATATAATTTTTATACGGCAACATTTTATTAAAGATTTTGTTTGTAAATTTGATACATTTTTCAAACCAATCTAGTTTGCCTATTCTTCATGGAATAATAATCATATAGTAGAATAAACATTAAATTTATAAAACATTAAAAATATTTGTTGTTTATTATAATTGTTTCATTGATGGTTGTCTTTCAGTTACATTACAACTCGAAGATCGAGAAAGAATCCAGTCCAGCAAACACCATGACATCAACGTCTTCTTCCCTCCAGAGAAACAGACGAAAACGAGCCGATCTCTACGCCTTTTGCTCACTACAAAAACTTCCCAAGGTATTAAGCATCGTGCTTTTGTTTGCAAATCTTTTTATTCATGTGATATCATAAAATAACATAATATTAATATATTATTATGTAGATCTCAAAAGTTCTACTTTCACATATAAGTACATGCAAAATTCTTTAGCATTAAATTCGCTCAAGTCACCGTTCTTTCTTGATCTGTTTCAGGATTTGGTAGTAAATCCGTCTTTACTGGACTTCTTGGAACAAGCCTTTGATAATATTCCCCTATTTCCTGACTGGAAATCTGAAAAGGGTAAAATGGATTATTAATTCTATTGTTTAACAATTGCTTTTTCAGTATATTTTTCCAATTTTTATTATAATTTTTTAGTTTACTGCTTTAGCTTTATGGAAACAATGATCAAAATTTCAAGAAATATATTTTATTTATTTATTTAGGATTTACATTAATTTTTTTATAATTTGACGAAGCATTTTCTTTTATTTGATATGTAAATCTCTTCAATCTTTTAGCTTTTTTCTTTATTTTTAAAATTTTTTATCGTTTTCAAATGATATAACATTATGTGATATGACAAGATAACAAAAGGCGTAACTTTACTGTTTACTTCTGCAAGTATACTTCTAATCTCTATTTCTTGGTGTATGATATTCCCATGTTTACTTTATTAGATTCACCAACAGCTTCTGAACATGACTCCTCGACTTCTTTACTGTCCTCCAAATCGGAAACCTTTCCTGTCGACGTTGTTGTTCACATCAATGTTCAACCGTCAATTATAAGGTAAAATAATATATATCATACTACTAAACTTTGTTTATCAATCCACGCAGATGTGACATTTTATATAACTTATTGATAACACATTTCAGCCAATTAATTTTATTATTATTCCTTCATTTTAATTTTTCTCTTTTTTATGAGTTATTATACATAGATCGGTTTAAATCATATTCTACACATTTTCTCTATTGGTTTATAACAGCCGCTCTAGTTGTATAACATAAATGTATTTCATTACATCACGAATAAGTTATAATGTTTATTCAATGAACGAAAATATATATTAACTATACCTGTGATTAATTATAAATGTATATTTATGTTCTAATGCAATGCGTGCACTATAATATTATCTTCTTTATCCTAATTATGTTACAGATTCACATGCCTACCCACCTCTCAAGTACAGTGTCTTATGTCTCTTCCCTTTCTGGACCTGGTTTTCTCAACAAAACGAAATGAAATCGATATCAATCCGGCCTCAGCTGCCGATGCGACAGTACCACGAGGTGAGATTATTCATTCGTCATCTTACACTAATTTATGTATACCTACTTTGTTGAATAATTAAATTCACGTTTTTTGCCTTTTAGGAGCAACAGCAGGCAGTCTGACACGATCGCTGCTTAGGTCACGATACTCTAGACGCAATCAAACTCTCTCTGCGAACTCTGAACCTCTTTCTGAAGGGGGTCTTTGTGTCTCTGGTGTACTTAAAGGTAGGTTACTTCAATAACCTAAATTTGTGTGTAGTCCAATAATAATTCGTTCGTGCAAATTATACTCGTGTTAATTTGCTTGTTCTTAATTAAACATCTAATTGAATGGGAATTTAACCTTTGTTTACCTTTTTTGCATTTACGAAGTTTAAATATGCTTAAAAGAATTATATTTTATACTTAACGGGAGTGTCAATTATTATATTTTTTATTATTAGTTAGAAGAGTATTATTAAGGTTATTGCTTTCGTAACCGTTAATCCTTTTAATATCAATAAAATCTTTCCCCCCCCAATATGTATAATCAGCTAATAAAAATTATAATTTTATTATCAGTTGCTGTCTTCAAAATTTTGTTTCCAAATAATTTGAATTAATTTTTTTAATTTTTTTCTTAAAATATGTGTTAATTTTATTAGACAAATAATATTTTTCTTTTTTATTTATATTTTACTGAATTTATCTTGCAAATTTTAGTAAAATAAAATAAATGAAACAGCTTTGTTTTAGCAAACGTGAAATTTAATAAATTATCTTCAATATTAGACAATTTACTGAGAAATTGGCAGCTTGCACAATGCAGTCGAAAAGAGGGATTCATTATTACAAATAATAACATTATTAGTAGTATTCTACAAAAAAAATGATAAAAAGGACGTATTTCATTTACGAATTTATTTTATCTTTATTTTATTTCCCCAGAGTTCAAGATCTCAGTGTTCCACCCCTACGGCACAAACCGGGGTGAGGGGAGCTGGGACTCAGGTAGTGCCGACTCGCTCACTCTAGTCGTACAGAACATCCGCGTGAATATTTCACGGACCCGACAGACTACTGTGGTTGCCGCCCCCTCCACTTCAGCCAACACAGGAACTCTGGGAGGGGGAGGGGCGCCTGGCCAGGGAGACACCTTCCCGTCGGGGGCCGCTGCGGCCCTTCCGCCTGGACACTCCAAACAAGCGGATAGTCTCAGTTTAAATAACAATGTTCGATTCTCAGGTCAGTTCCTACTTAATCAATAACCGTACTTTTGATCCAAAGGAGTCTATTTTGTTAGATGTTATATTATTGAACTATATAGATCCTAAATAGACCCTAAACTTCGGCTGTTTAATTAAGTAAACCATTTTTAGTTGGACATAGTAAACCATTTATTATCGTTGGGAACAAATTCAAACGATTTTGATTTTTTTATGGTAGGTTTATGAGTTTAGTAAGTTTATTTAATATGCATTATTTTATTAGTAGAAAGGTGTGTATATCCATTGGCAGCATAGTAATTAAGAAAAACAGAAATAACCCGGAGCTGCCAAATAGATCAAATTTTCGCTGTAAGACAGCCTCGTCAGGGGTACATTTGAAAAAACTTTTGAGAGATTGCATATTAATTTTTGATTTGCATATTAAATACCCCACAGCGTATAGTGATTGCATCACCAGATTACACTGGCCAACAAAAAAAAACTTTTTTCAAAAGGTCTGGGGTTTTTCAGCTGATTTAGGTAATTTCGGTGCGCTGAATCCAAAAATGACCTTCGTTGAGCTCAATCAGGTCAAGTTTTTATGCAAATTTGATTTTTTTTGTGAAAAATAAATAAATTTTACAATTTTTTTCAAAGTCTGATTTTGACCCAAATTGGGGTTTGCAATGTTTTTCCACCGATATTTCAAACGCAAATAGACCTTTAGAAGGTAACTAGTGGTCATATAGAAAAAGCTGTGTCCATTTACGTCTTGGAGTGCTCATGAGCGCACCCGAAAATTTAGCAAAATTTAGCCAAGCAAACGCGAAACTGCCCCAGGAGTTTGTTGGCTTCTAAAGCAATACATTTTTTTAATTGCAATAAACCTTTATTTAGAGGCCTATTTACGTTATTGGTCCTATTTTCTAATTTCTATAGAATGTCCCATTTATGAAGTATTTCGCGCAAGACAAGGACCTGGTGTATTGTACAGATATACCTGGACTGTTAAACGAGATAGGCGTGGCGGCATATGAGACAACCGACTGGCGACTTTTTGTTGACTCCAGCAAGCACTCTTTGAAATGTGTATTGCTGTACAACAACAATGTTCATCCGTCGATACCCCTGGCCCATTCGACGACGCTGAAGGAGCAATACGACGCAATCAAGTATGTTCTGCTCAAAATTGCCTACCACGATCACCAATGGGCAATCTGCGTCGATTTGAAGATGGTCAATTTCCTACTGGGCCAGCAGTCGGGCTATACCAAGTATCCCTGCTTTTTGTGCATGTGGGACAGCCGCGCAAAGGAGAAACACTATCTTCAGAAGGAGTGGCCAGTGAGGGAGCTTCTGGAACCTTGTAGGGCGAAGAACGTGATCCACGAGCCGTTGGTCGATCGTGACAAGATATTGTTACCACCCCTGCATATCAAACCGGGCCTCATCAAACAGTTCACGAAAGCGCTCGACAAGCAAGGCAAGTGCTTTGAGTATTTGTGCCACGCATTTCCATCACTCAGTGAGGAGAAACTGAAGGCTGGCATATTCGACGGCCCATAAGTGCGGAAACTGATGAGAGACGCAGATTTTGAGAACTCAATGACGGATGTGAAAAGAACAGCGTGGCGCGCTTTCGCCGAGGTGGTCAGCAACTTTTTGGGCAACAGGAAAGCTGCGAACTACCAGGAATTGGTAGAGAATCTGATGGCCGCTTATTGCAGGCTCGGCTCGAGCCTGCAATATGAGTATAAAGATGCACTTTCTGAATTCCCATCTGGCGCTTAAATTATCTTAAAATAGCTTATATGAGAGTTTAGTGTGTAGGAGCGGAGGTAGGAAGATCGATATGTAAAGCATGTACAAAAAATAGAACAAAGGCTAGCATACATATTCTTAAGAGAATGACAGTCCAAAATATCGCCACACTATTCGTATATAAAGTACGTTACAGCAATAAGTAAAGCATGAGTCATAACTGGAAAATTGTTAGAAACAATTAGAACATTAACCAATTATATAAAAATAAATAATTTGAAAATTAGAAAATTAAATCAAAACTGCTTTTCTCCCTGGAGTTGATCGCCGGCTCCTTTCCCCCGAATGAAGATAGCTTTCTTCGCCCTTAATCCAACATTACAAGCGTCGCTCGCAAGGACGGATGTATCGAAGTCAGCATTGCATGTCAGTCGGTGCTTGAATATAGAACTGTTATCATTAGAATAGTGTTCTTTGACTCGGGTATGAAGTTGACGAATGGAACTACCTATGTAGGTGTTCCCTCATTTCATGCACTTGAGCTGGTAGACAATTCTATCCACTGTCTATCTAATGTCCACAATTTCTCTCAAAATATCTATTTTTAATACAAAATGCATACTAAGTTAACCATTTCGAACTAAACGAACAATAAGCTTAGGCAAAATACAAATTCTATGAAATGTACTGCTTTTTTATTTATTTTGCTATTTAAAAACATTTGTTATACTAAATATAATTATATTTTACTTCCTCCTTTAGGATTTTAAATGAGGTATCTATTTTGAAGTTAATTAGAAACTTGCTTAAATGCTATAGTTGGGTTTTCTAAGTATAATTAAATTATATTATCAAAAAATTCATAATATGGATTTTTCCATTATTTAATTAGTATTCATGGAAGTATATTTTACAAATATATTTATTTTTTCATTGTAACTTATTAAACAACTCTAATTAAACAATGCATAGTTTCAATGATATAATATGTATATTTTGCAACGATACTATAAAAGGGATTTTGTTAAAAAATCAACTTACACACCAATGAAATGTTTTACTTGTTCATGATGTTGTCCGAAATTTAATTCGATTCTCAAATATAAATTATATTATAATATTATGTATAACTCATAATTTATCTGCTTATATTTTGAGAACACTTAAGAATATCTATTGTAAGATTATTATTTTTTTAGGTGTTTGCGACATTGGGTGTGCACAGTTCAAGTACGACACACGACGAACGCTGGAGATATTGGCCATTCCAAACGCTTGGTATCGAAGTAAACTGGCTAGAAGATTGTTTCTTGGGGAAGAAACAACAACACTTGGAACCGGTAAGTGTGATACCACACCAATCCTTCTTTTTATGCTAAATGGTCTATAACGTAGTCTTGTTTCACTAGATTATTAATCACTCTTTTGTATATGAAATTTTAAAATTGTATTATTAGTGAATATGATGTAATATATTATATTGATTTGTCTAAAGTAGAATTTCAAGTAGATTTTATAGATACTTGCTGGAGTATTCTGCTATTCAACATTAGCCTCACATATTTTTAAATTTGATGGCACTTATTTGAAGAGAATTTCTATTTTTTATATCTGTTTAATAATTAATTGATCTAATATTTTAATTAGTTGCAAGCTTTTAATTCTTTAACTTATATTTTGATTTATACATCAAAATGTCATTAGTTAGCTATTTCTAATGTTTGATACAAGGAAGTTTTTGTCTTATTTTAGGATAATATTATTAATTGTTTCTGCTTAAGGGAATTATTTATTGTTCATTAAAATAGCTAGCTATGACATAATATCAATTAAATTATAACATAAATTTTTAAACAGCAAATAATTGTATATATTTTTCGCTAATTCATTTATTATTATAACCAAATCACTAAATATATCACGAACATATATTTTTCCAATATTTCGTCACATTTTTGCTTGTATCAATTTTTAATTTGTTATAGATTTTAGCATCTCTGAAAATAATTTTTTCTGCCTTGATTTTTTTAAATTGAATAAATACGTATTGACAAAGAGTAAAAATGCTAAATAAGTATAAATTATTGTGAAAACACTTAAGAATTAATTATGTTACATTAGTTATATTTCGAAACAACATGACTGTTCATTTCTGTAAATTTTCAATTCTTTATTCAGAAAATGACACAGGCCCGGGAGGCAGTGTACCTCACAAATCAACCGGTGAAAATCATCCCCACCCCTATCACCAGGGTCCCAGTGGGAGTTTAAATCATCCCTCCATTCTCATACAACCACCGTCGGCGGGTCTCCCAGGGATACCAGCTCATAGGCCATCACACCATCGACGCCTATCTTCTGGCGATCGACTGCTCAAGCAGAGGTTCCCCAAGACCTCTACTTGTAAGTGCTTTAAAACCATGTTTTGAAGATGGCTCCCTCCAATGGTTAAGCCATAAGTAGAAAATATATAAATGACATCATATAGTAGGGAACATAGAGTAGCCACTCCGTGTTTTTGGATGTATACATACCCGAAATTTTACTATGTAACTAAATAAGTGCTACATATTTCCATTTAGTCTTTAAATTGAATAAATTTAAAACTCTTGTATAATTTTTTTTCTTTTTTCTTGAAATTTGTACATATTTCAATATATGTATATACAACTATACAACTAAATATATATACACCATACATCAGTAGTCAATAATTGTTATTATTATTTTTTTGGTATGCAACTAACTTCACAAAAACTATGTTGACACCAAATTTTTGGCACATTGTTAATCCATAAACATACAGACAAACCTAATAATTTCGGAAATATAAAAATTGAAAACATTTAGTATAAAACACATGCAAAAAATGAATATGAAGGTACTGCTGTGGAGGATAGTGTAGAACCTCTATCCAATTTATTGTTATAGTCACTGTCTACATAGTGGTCGCTACAGATAACTTTTGTTAGGTTTAAATGAATGTAGTCCACCTTATCAAGATCACTGCGTTTACATTAGACAACCCATTGCTGGCACCTGAAAGAAAGAAATAAAAAACAAAAGAAATTAATGAAAGTGACAATAAAAAAATTAAAAATTATTATTTTGTTTATTTTTTAAATTTATAAAATATTCATACATAAAATCAAAACTAGATTTAAGAAAATGGGTACGACTGGTATGGTCATGTATTTAGTAAATTTAGGTAGTAACCTTTAAACTACATTTTTGTTTAATGTAAAATCGAAACTAGATTGAAAAAATGAGCAGGGCTCCAGTATGGTAATATAATTATCTAAATTAAGTAGCAACTTAAAAATTAATCAGCTTTTAGACATAAAATATTCATACTTAGTTCATAATTATAAAATCTAAACCAGATTTAAGAAAATAAGTATGACTGGCATGGTCATGTAATTAGTAAATTTAAGTTAATTTTATAAATTTAGACCATAAAGTAACCTTTAAATTAGATTTTTTTTCATCCCAGGTTGCCAACAACAGAAGCATTAAGCTTTAACCCTATCAGAGGCTCCAACCTAAGTGAATGAGGTCCCAACAATCAACCCCCTAGATGTTTAGTACTAACATTCCACATCATGAA
>JAYRBW010150997.1:0-14316 GCA_036023295.1 Invenusta paracnida | reverse complement strand
GCACTATTGGATTAATACTTCATATAATAAAATGTTTGTTTTAATACTAAAACTTAAAAAAATATATATATATATATAATATATTAATTAATTCATTCATTTAGCGGTGTGGTCTAGCCAACTTTCTATATTTTTGCTTTAATTTTACTTAATTTGGATGTTAGTATATGTTTGGTTACTATATTAAAACTTTATTTATTTTAATTATTTCATTAAATTATTTTTATTATATAGTCTAAATAAATTAGTATAATTATAATAGATACACTTATTGGTTAGTTATGTATATAGTTACAAAATAATCTATATCATAAAATCAAAAGAATATGTACAATTCTTATGCAATATATTATGTTAAGTATTATTGTATGTTTATTCTGGTTGCAAATGACATAAATAAGCTAGTAATGTGTTCTAAAGATTTTTTTAATAAAAAATACATATAATTAAAGAAATTATAACATCTTTTTAAAGTTGAAAAATTGCAAATAATTTAATTTTTTAACTCATTATTATTATTAGCATTATATTTATTAGTACTCATTACTGTTTATTGAGCCAAATAATGAAAACAGAAACTCATTTTATGTTTATACAATAACTTTTCTCGAAAATCAATGAAAAGACTTAACCGTTACAAAACTATCATTTTTTAATAAACATAATGAAATCAATAGTCATCGTGAGTTTTTCTGCTATCTACACCTTTAGGTGCCAATTAATCCACCATCAATTTTTGATAATTGCCAGCTATCATTACATCGGCAAGTACAAACTTCATTGCGACATATAGAAGACAGAAAGTTGTGTTTAATAATTAGAGCAGAGCAGCCTGATAAAATAGACGATTTTTAGTACAAGATAAAATCTAGTCATTTGAAGTCATCATACAGTGTAGCATATTTTTGGCATTACAAAGAGAATATTTTAGAAATGTTTAAATGTCAATATTTAGTATTAACCAAATAATTAAATTTCAAGAGTTTAAATCTAAATATTAAAAATTAATTTAATGAAAACATTAAATATATATATCCTATTATTATATAATTTAAACAAACACCAAATAATAATTTTTCATAAAATCTACTGCACAGCTATATTTCTCATTGAAATAATAATTTTGAAAAAGTTAGAAAATAAAATTAATGATTAACATGAATTCAAGAAAGTTTTAATGTCTGATGTTTGATTCTATTAATTTTAAATTTATATCATTACATTTTATAAATAATTAATAGATTTGAACATGTAAGACATAAACAAGTTTATCAATGGCAAACACAGTTTTTGTTAAGAACTTGATGTGTCTATCTGTCTAAGTTATGCTTATAATACAAGATCTGACTGAGAAATACAGAGGGTTCGATTCCCTTCCTTTTTTTCTTTTTTATATCATGCAATATAGATAGTATGTATATATACATAAATATTCTCTCAAAAAGGTAGCATAGTTGGCAGAACACTCATTCTCTTCTATAATCTAAGCAAACCGTTTATTGTAAAAATTTAAAATTTGATAAATGTTTCCTATTCTATGGACAATTTACCGTGGGGTCTATCTCACCCTGTAAATGATATTTTTAAATCATTTTTGAAAAATAAATTCTTCTAATCTGTTAAATTATGTTTTATTTTAATAACTATAATTTAACTTATCTCACGATGATAACAAAAGTCATTTAAGTCATAGAACTTCAGGGCGTGTGCCGCAAAATAGCACGGATTGGTCTGAACTGAAAGTCGAGTTATTCTTCCAAGCAAATGTTGACATTTTAAGTGCGTTTTTTATTTGAGTTTATAAGACAATAACATAACTACACCATTGTGATTTGAAATAATATTTAAAATAAAAAGTATTTAACATGATTATTTCATGCGCTGATTGCCAGCCTTTTACTCAAAATCACTTATTTACTCAGATCTACGTCCCGATATTATAGTGTTCCTTGATATAAACTTTATAAAGTAATGTAATAGTTTATGTATTATAATATTTAAATCACAAAAGAACGATTTTTGTTACAATGCTACATTACGGCATATACAATTTAATGCAGTGTATAATAATACTTACTTAAATTCATTTGTGACTTTTTACAAAATAGTAAAAAAAAAGATTTTTTGTATTAAATTAAATTTTATATAATGCCTTCTATTATTATTCTAGTTGGGCCTTGGAGGCAAAATGCATTTAACAGATTTTCTTTCTCCCAATGTACTTTAATTGTATTAAATTAAAATCAGTGTTAGCACTAAAGTTCTCAGACACAGTTGCATAGGTTGTAATAGTCGACAATTATCGTAAACGACGAAAACATGTGTCTGCGTTCAAAAGAAATCTTTCAAATTTCGCCAAACCATACTGTAAGAGGCAAGTTTTTGATTGTAACATGCGACCACAAAAATGCTCTAAGTTGCCAAGCAAATATCATATCGTGCGACAATATTAGTTTATGTTCAGGGAGGGCTAACACTGTATGAGAAGGCCAACAAGATAAAACAAGACACAATGCTTTTACGCTACTTATCGTTTTCAAAATTGAATCGACGGATGCAACCAGATGAACAAAAACGATCTCAAGACATACTAATTTAGTATTATGTTTTGATTCCGGAACAAAAGAACAACAGTTCTGTAAAGTAAGCAAAAGTCAAAAGAAGTTGCGACAACAAACCTATATTAATGTCATGATAACTTCCAAAAATTCTACTTTCTATTATGCTTGAATATAGCTGTCTCCTCACCATAATACTGCAAATATAGAAACAACTTACTACAAAACCATATATGACTTTAGATCCAGCAACATCGCAAACCTTTTTAACCAATTGGACTAATTTATATGATATCCCCAATGAATACATTGAAAACCAATTTAAAATATTGAACGATCACATCAAAAGACAGTTTATAAAATTCCCAAAAGTAGAATTCCAGTCTCTAAACAACAAACCATGGTTCACTCCGGACACCAAAAATCTCATTTATCAACGCTGGCAAGCCTACCGATCAAAAAATGTTCCACTCTTTCAGCACCTCAAACTCAAAGTCAAATTTGAAATCAGCAAATCTAAAAGAATACGGGCACTCAAAAACATGAATGTCAAGAATTTTCCGTGGAGTATTTTCAACGCCATCTCTGGTGCCAGCACTTCTAAAAACAAAAGTATTCAAGATTTCATGGACAATCTTAACTGCACAGTCCCACCCCCAATCCCGCTTCTATTGTCAACGAACACTTCGTCAGTTTCTACACAACCTCGGGTGATCTCCCTATGTTTGACAATGTTGACAGGTGCCCAGCCATCTCTGTATAATAAGCAAGAACTGCTGTCGAGAATCTCGACGACAAAAAAGCCTGTGTACCTGACAATATACTGGCGAAAATACTCCGTATTAGCGCTGATGTACTCTAATGTTAGCCAATATTTTTAACCTCATAATTATATTTGGACAGATACCACTCTTCTGGAAGTCTTCCTTAATCATACCCAAAAAAGTAAAAATCTATTATAAATGACCTCAGACCTATATTTCTTTTAGGTATCTGCACTAAAATTTTCGAAAAACTCCATTTTCCGAAAAACACAAACTCATGAATGCCGACTACGGTCCTCATCAGTTAGGGTTTTAACTCTACTCAAATACCACTTCCGCATTAATTCATGTCCACGACAATCTTACAAAAAATATGGTCGGCCGAAGTACTGCTGCTACGTCCCTTATCGCATTCGACTTCAGTAAAGCTTTCGATTCCATCCCTCACGACAAATTCATCAAATCCTTTCTTCAAACTAACCTACCAAAAAGAGCTCATTCTTCTTCTTAAAAACTACCTTAGCGACCGCATTCAATCCGTCAAAATTCCTGGGTACACTTGTGAACCCATCAGCGTAACATCGGGCGTCCCCCAAGGCGGCGAGCTTTCTCCCTCACTTTTTTGTGTTCATATTCGCAATCTGACTAACTTTAAATCTACAAACATCATGAAATACGCCGACGACACTACCGCCGTCACATTCTCCTATGACGCTTCGACTGTCCATGCCAACGTTGAAAGTATAATATTCATTGTTGACTCAAACAGCAAAGAACTTGGCCTGACTCTAAATAGAACTAAAACTCAAATTATGTGCATCGCCCGTAACCAGAGAATCCTCACAAATAACCCATCATACTGTGATAACATCAAATTCCTCAGAATTTATATTAGCCTTAACAGAAAATGGAAGACCCATATATCTGCCATCATAAAAGCTGCATCTAAAAAACTTTACCCTCTCCGACGACTCAAAAACATCATTAATAAACGAGCTCGCCTAACAGTTTACTTCTCCAACATTCCTAGTATCACAGAATACGGCTCACCATCGGTGTCAACCAACAAGAATCTTAAATTCTTGAACAATTTCAGAAAAAATTATCCAGATGATATACTACCCAGAAAACATCCCAACGACCTAAATATTCCATCACTAGCTTCCAGGAGATCTTCTCTCGCTAAATAACGTGATTAACAAGCTCTCATATACTGTAATTCTACACATCCTTCCTAGATCTAACCAACCTCATCTTTCACTTACATACTTAACTTTTTCATCACCAAAATAATTATCACTTTTAATGCTTCTCTCTAATTGTAATAAAAATGTATAATTGTATATACCATCTTTCAATGTATGTACTAGTTTTCAATGTCTATGTACCTTACAATATTTTAGAATTTTTTTCAATGACACAATTTTTTATAATTAATAATATCGCAAAAACATTATATTTCATACCTGGATAAATCATTTTGTTAATGTATTTCAAATAGTAATGTTATTTTGAAATTGTCAATATACTACATAAAATATCCTATTTTTTATATCTTCATAACTGTAAATAGAATTTACATGTAGTCTCCTCTAGTTGGCCTGATGATTTAATTATCCGAAAAAATGACTATTTTATTTCTAATCAGTTAGGCTTTCACAGTTTTGGAGATAATAGTCAGTATATTTAATTGTTGTGACATTGTTTCAGTGTGCTTGCCAACTACCGCCTCATCTAGAGTAGCAGTAGTACAGGACGAACCTGTCGATATATCGGCCACACCGCTTTGCATAAATAAATATATATCCGGCAGTAACAATTGTTCTTGTCTAAAGACAAACGGGTCTGCTAGAGTGTTGGTACACTTTATTTGCCACCAAAATTAGTATTATGTGTAAAAACGAAGTTCCAAGCTTTCTGTACTACAAGTCTTGCTGAGAAATAAATCATACGGACCAGTGTGCGTTAATCTTGATACCTGATAATGCTTTTAATAGGCTGTCAATAACACAAAATTATGTGATTCCCGTAGAATTGTAGATATCACTAATCATCGGAGCCTTTAGCTACTAGATTTAAAGAAACGTATAATGGAATATAGCTATATATTTGGCTGTAAACTGCCTAATAATTAAGCATGTTATAAGAATAACATCAAGTGTTTGCATGTAGAAAGATAACTGAATCATACAGTATAAAACTGCGTCAACACTCAAAAATAAATAATATACCGAAAGTTACACACAAAGACTAATCACACACAAAGGCGAATCAAAGCCACTGTAAGGAAAATTTACAGGTATGTTTACTCGCTTAAAAGTGTATGAGTATTATAATATGATGACAAGATTATAAAACTAAGCTCAGCGGATTGCTCGAGTTCATTCTAGATGTTAATTCCAATGTTTCTCCTTGATATCGAAACCTTTTGTGACGCGGAGACTCAAAATCTGTGTCCGTGGAGAGAATGTTGAAATAAATATGGTGTTTTTCTAAATCGGCGGTGATTGCGTTTCTGCCCATGAAAGATACAATTTTCGAACTATTGATAATGCAAAATAAAACCATTTTTGAAGCCTTCGTACGAACTTCGTAAAATTATGAAGAATAAACACTTGAGAATTATCTCGAGACCGGTATGCGCGTGGTGAATCGTCGGGAAATATCAAATTGGGATTTTCATACACATATTAAATTCATGTAGATGCTATTTACATTTTTGAAGATATTAAACATGGGATATTTGATTTAGTATATTTTCAATTTGTAAGCTAAATTACTAATACAAATACATTAAGAAAATGTTCGATGCAGGTATAAAATATATCATAATTTGTTCGCGATATTTCTATTACACAAGTTTTTTGTTTGAACCACTAAAATCAGATGATGTCAGAATATGAATGTCACTTCAATTTACTGACGGAGAAATAAAAAATATCTATAAAGAGCAACTTGGAAACAAATCAAACTTTTCAGTGTATACAACTTTCTTTATTTGACTTTCAGTTCGCTATAAAAATAACAAAGATAATAATCATTTACTATTCTTAGTGGTACTTTTTTAAATTCTTTAAACAATTTTTTATCCTCTAAAAAGTGTTTGTCTGTTTACAGTTCTCTTCATTTAAGACTTTGATGAATCTGGTATTCCTTTTTCTTCAATACTTTACAATTCACTTTCGACAGTAATATGTAATTCCGGAGAGATTTGATTTTTTCCTCCAATCTAAAAAAATGAGCCAAAAAACCATCTACTATATTATTTAAAAGTCGTTCCAACGTCTGTTCCGTAGCACAGTTTAATTTGTCAGTTGATAAGCACCATATTTCACCATTGGGTATATTTTCAATATGCAGCATAAAAAACCTCTATTAAAAATGTTTACTATGTAACTGATTGTTTGAAATAAAAATATTATATTGATCATAAAAAATTCAAATTCAAAACAACACTGCTATTGAATAGATTTCCATACTGCAATTGGCAGATTTACGGACGTGTAACTCATAAATAAGCTCATTCTATGTACTTACTGCATTAGATAATATTATAATACCTGCATACTATAGACAAACCTACTTAGTCAGTCTACGATTTCATTAGGAATGCAGGATAACTACTAAATATCAATAGACAATAAAAATACGCTAACTTACAAAATACGATTTCAAATTTTATATATCCATTGGGCAGGTGATTTTTTTGATATTGCAATACCTTCGTTAAAAAGTTAAACTACAGTATTCAACAACATATATGTCAAAATTGGACTTTAAATGAATTAGCTAGACGAATCACAGTAAATAATTCATTGTAGTTTTATTTTCGGATGCTCGCTATTTTTGGATAGCAGAAAGCGCAGAAATACAGATTTAACAGATATTTTTAAAATAGTTTGCTCTATGAATTGTGCTACTAAATTGGTTGTCGTTTTCAAATATAGGAGGTAAAATACTACCTCGAGTATACTAGAGGATATTATAAAATAAGTGTACAAAATACACTATTAGTGCACCCGTCAATAGACTATATCTAAAACTAATTATAAATAAGCTTTTAAGAGACATATGTATCTTTATAATAAGATAAAAACATGTTTTTTTCAAAACAATCGATTGCATTTCCATACGAATTTAAAATAGAAATATTTCTCTCTCTATAGATATATTCTTTATACAATTTTTATCAACTGAGACAGATGGGCTCGATTCAACAACTTTTTGGTAAACAATCCAGCTCATTAACCTATTGTGTCACAACGGTTTTAGCATAACGAATAACTACAATAGTCTATAATCTAGAGAAAGCCAATATTTATAATAATTATGCGCTGTCGTAGACTTCAAATTAATTACCTATTTATACATACTGTATAAGAAGTTATGTGTGCATAACTAAGTAAAGGATTATAGGCCATGTATATATAACATATATTACATAAATTCTATTTATAAATAAAAGTACTATTATCCTATAATCTAAAAAACATTGCACATTCTTTCTTCAGCAAGCATTATTCTTGCAAACTTTAAAATACATTAAATGAATCGAAAAATCATTAAGTGAACATTAAAACTAAATAATCGCTTTAGTGCTATTTTCAAATTATGAATTATAATTTTTCATACTATTTAGTATTCCTTCGGTACGTTTTTATATGGTTCTTTGCTGCATACAAAAGGAAAACGTCATCCTCTGTGGTTTTGAAAGATCTAATCCTATCGTATTATTGTGTATTGTTGTGTTTTATTATTGAAATGTTAAATAAATATAACATGTAAAAATAATAGACAATTCTGATACTGTTTAAACTTATCGACAACGCGAAACGCATAGTTTTGCCTTCCAAACATTCTAATTGGCTGATATTTTTGCAATTCGCTGATAACGCTTTCTTAGCTTATATTGATGAAGCTTGCGCCGGTAAGTTGTTCTATTTAAAGTCTTAGGACACAACCGATAAAAGATAAATAACTATGTTCCTATTTAAGCTGATAATCGATTCTCCACCCTGAAGAACTCTAAAACATAGTTTGAATTTACTAGGTTTACTACTTTATTTGAACGAAACATACTCCTGTTACTCAATACTTACCATAGCCGCGACTAGCTATATCTTTAATAAATAGCTGTAAATTGATCGTATTGTATAGAAATGTACCTTAATCGAATCGATATTTAATACTTACATAATCATTAGGAAATTATGCATTGCTACCTATGTATTTTCTATATATGAGGTATCCATTAATTATATTCAAAGCTAAGTTATGTCTCATTTTTGTTCAAACAACAAATGCAGACGAATACGAATTTAAAACAAACATGCTTTACGAATTATTATTGCTAAGTATTATTGTCTGGTCATATATAGCATTGCTTTCGAATAACTCTGAAACTAAAAATTCAATTACCTACGATCTTAACTACGAACTTTCTTATGGAACCAACTAAAATGGTTTCGAGTAAAGATATACTATGCTGGTACCAACTTATAAGGAAATTTGATGGAAAGAATGTTTCGAGTAAAGACCCCCCTTCTCTTGTCAAATACTGCGTTCTTTGATTTTTTATAAAAATCATTTTCCAAGACAATTTCAATTAGTTCAATGTTGATATTAATATTAAAATTATAATTTACTCTTTCAGCCATTGTATTTGGCGAAACTTAATAATGCAATGAATGTGCCGTAGTTAGAGCAATATTAAAATATAAATAAAGTATCCTAGAATGAACCACATAGTCTAATATTTCCTCGAAGTTATTGTGCTAAGTATTTTTATATAATGTGTACCACATTAATCCACTATACTACTTGTTATGTTGAAATAAGTGTACTGTATTTTACGAATTTTGTTCCGTAGCAAGCTAGTAACGTTCTACGTTTTCACTTAGGAAACTTCGCCCCGAATTCCTTAATCGATTGTATAATACATTTCGTAATCATGCATTAACCCAAGTTCCAAGCCTGAAAGTAAAAGAAAACTGAGTATGGTGGATTTCTATGAAGGTGTAAAAAACGTCTGAAACACAAGATATCCGTTCTTAGATAAAACGGCATATATAGTCTAGCATGGACGTACATAACATTTTTTTCAAACGATTTGAGCGAATCCAATATTCTTCACTACACTCCTCCCTCATGTTTAACCCGCTTTTAACTCAATGTCGTGGAGATATCTGCGTCTCTTTGAGTGTCTCAATTGAAGAAAAAATAAAATCTTTAACTAAAACTTTTCATTGAGGCATCTAAAATAACTGTTTTGGAATGCTTAAATGCGGTGTGACACTGATATAAATATACCTGGCTTATTAGGACGCTTAAAGTATTCGAAAAAATGTAAAAAGTCAATAACAAATTTCATTGCGAAAAATAATTGTTTTTCTCTTATCATCTTTAATCTGTTTAAACAATCTAACGCCTCATGAAACAAACATTGAAATCTATTTTCAATATGGAGTATTTAATTAATCTTTAAGTTGCAGTATTTTTAAAACAATGCAATTCTGCACAGAAAATGTCAATCTTATCCTCGTTCATTATGAAGTACGACAGAAAGAAATATTTCGTTCTGTAAAAGCAAAAATAGTTTCGCCTTTGATAACAGTATTCAACTTGTCCGTATAAATGACGAGTGATTGGCGCTGAGAGGCATACATCAATTTATACAATTTTTAAAATTAAAGTGAGCATAATAATAAATATCTTCTTCCGGTGGAAAACTTAGACAATCAAGTACTCAATCTAATTGTAATTCTCAGAATAAATCAATAAACAAAAACGTATAATTTGACATGAGCCAGATGCAAAACAAAAACGTGAAGATGCAGGACAATCCGTCATATGTTGTGAATATTGATTGATCGACACAAGTGTCGTTGACACGTTTCGATTTTTAGAAAAGCTATTTGTCAAGCTTTAGTTAAGATGAGGTTACTTTAAAGTAATGCGTAGCTTACACTATATAAGCAAACGTACTATATTAAAGATATCTGTTAAATCTGTATCCCAGCGCTTTCTGCTATCCACAAATGCCGAAACTCCAAAGATGAGTCTATGGGGAATTGTTTACCGTGATTCGTTTAGCTAATTTATTTAAAGTCTATTGTTTTGCCATAAAAGTTGTTGAATACTGTAGTTAAAGTGTAAAGCTACGACATTAAATGAATAAGCTATTTTGAGCGCGCATTTAGTATATCAAAACTACTTCAATATTATTCAATATCATTTCTAATCATTTGTTTATAATATAAGAGTTCCTAATCAGTGCTAATAATAAGCCTGACAATAACCACAAAAGCTTGTCTAATTGTAAAATCGTCAACAAATTATGACATATTTCAGACCTGCATAAAACATTTTGTTAATGTATGTGTATTAGTAATGCTATTTTCAAATTGTCAATATACAAAATAACATATTCTCTTTATAAATTTTCATAAATGTAAATAGCATCAACACGTATGTAATAGGGAAGAAAATAGAATCCACTGATACATGCAATAATTTGTGTGAACTAATTTTTTGTATCATCTTTGGGTTCAAATTAAAAAAAAAACATAATACCTTGACAATCAAACCATATATATTTAAGCAGTACAGGACGTTATTAGGTGATACTTTATGTACTTATAGCCATGTAATATACATGGATTCAAATTAAAAATAATAAAACGTACTTCCATTTGTAATACTTCAGATTGACGCTTTCAAAGCAAGTATTTATCATGCACACATACTCGTAATCTGCATTTAATCAATCAACAAATAATTTTAAAAAGTCAATCAAAAAATTAATAAACGGCTTTAGTTCTTTTTGAAAAATGTAACTATTTACTTTTCATGCTATTTAGTATTTCACCGGTACGTTTTTATATGATTGTTTACATTAAAAAGAAGGGAAAATTCCTCGTCTGTGTTTTGCAGATGTCTAATTTTATCGAATTATTATGTTTTATATCTAAAAGTTTAAATAAACATAAAAACTCTAAAATAATTGACGTTTCTGATAATGCTTCTGATAGACTGGGAAAGATCCGAAGCTCAGAGAAAGCAACCGGGCGGTTAGCCTCACCCCAGTGAGTACCAATTTGATGGAAATAATGGTGGTGAACAGATGTATTATTCAATGTAGAAGGAGGGATGTGTTAGCCCATGGCAAGCTGGCTTTCAAAGAGGCAATGGGATAGAGAAGCAAGTTCTAAGATTGGTCCAGGAGGTTAGGCTTATGGAGAGACTGATGAATGAGCAATGAATGAGCAGGTTCCAGCAGTGATGGTGAGAATTTTCGCGAGTTTTTTGGAAGGCAGGCAAGCGAGGGTCTGAGTGGGGTACGAAAGGAGCAAGTGGAGAAGGATGCCGGAAGGGCTGCTACAGGGAGTGGTGAGCTCACCAGCCTTTTGCTTCATGTATGCGTACGAGTGGGACGGCATTGAGGAGAAATGAGTGAAGTACAGAGGGTCTGCGGACGACGTCGCGCTGTGGGCGAGTGGAAAAAAGCTTCAAGACGTTCAGGAGAGGATGCAAAGGGCATAGGACAAGGTAGAAAGATGGGCGCTGAAGAGCAATATTGAGCTGAATCTGACGAAGTCAGAATGCGGAGTGTTTACCAAAATGCAGTGGAGAAGAACTGGCAGTCGGGACGGAAGATTGCGGGAAAATAGATTGTGAGCAAGAAGGAGGTACGGTTTTTGGGATAACGGTGGATAGAGGACTGACGTTCAAGGGACAGTCTGAAAAGGTGATCGCTTCACTGTCACTCACCTCGATTTCTCTAAGGACTACGACACGGTTTGGCGTGAGGATCTATACGTTGTTCTAATGAAGCGGCCCTTACAGTATACAATATTAGTGCACCCACCAATAGACTTTATCTAAGTATATCTATCATATATAACTAATTATTTATATCGCATACATTTGTACATTTCCAATATTTTGTTATCGTTTATACTATTAGATCAAATGATTGTGAAATATTTAGAAACAAATAAAAAAAGGATCATGAAACGTATGGAGCAATTGTTCTTTTCAATCAATAGTGATAACAATTGAACATTTAATTTTATTAAACTTTCGATTCCTAGATGGGTCTCGAAAGAAAGAATCAATATCACCGAAAGACAAGACATTTCCATTTAAGTTTTACATTACACATTTTTCAAATAAATAATAAATGAAACTAATATAAATTACAGGTACTCGGTAACAAAATGCACCTTAACTGAACATTCACAGGTTGTAGCTAGGCATGCGTATGATTAGATTACTGGTTTTATACTATTATCACTCAATTTTTTTTAATATTTGTTGATTCACTTCTAATCTACTATTAACTCTATTAATTTGTGAACGTTTGCTAAAGATCAAATGACAGCTGTCTTACTCATAGCCCTTCTTTGATGCCCAATAGAGTATATTGCCTCCTTTCTTGTCTCTGATAGTGCAGGAGGCTCCCTTATCCACAAGGAAACGGATGATATCCATCCTGCTCTTTAAGATCGCACTTTTTTCGTCGTCCTTGTATGTGGTTTGGAGAGTTTGGATACAACACATTTTATACATGTTTTAAAAAGTGACATTTAAAACATATATGTAAATAGGCGTGTCTTGAGAAAGACTCACAAGTCAAAAATAAATAAAATTTAAGTTATGCTTCATAAATATTTAAAAATTCGAAATAATACAAAATAAGTTATATAAATATATTTATATATGTTTGTTTATTTATTTTAATACATTTTATAATAAAATTATTATTAATCAAAAATGGCCAATTATTAATAATATGTTTTTAACGTTACTTTTTTCTATTTTATATTCAGAACTTCAAAAATATGAATGTGAGATAACTGCTACGTGTATAATGTTTAGAACAATATATTATTATGAAACACAGTTGCAAGCGTAGGTATGAACCAAGTAAAACTTAATCAGTTCCGTCAATTAAGCGTATAATAGAACTATTTTCATGTTACAATACGTAATAAAGTAGGAGTATTTGTTTTTTCAACATATAAGCTTTATTAAACACAAAACACATGGTATTAACAGAAAACGATTGAAATTAATGAATGGAACCAGATACTGTAATATGTATTGTAGAATAACACAATAATACAATACAGAGTAATACTCTGATAGAATGTAGATTAAAACGTTAATTGTACTCACTAGTTGCAATATGCATACACATACACAATATGAAAAGAACGAGCAATACATTATTAGAATCATAACATTCTTCCCTTCTTAAAATTATTACACACTAGAAGCAAGATAAGAATTAGAATTAAAATATGTAATTAAATCAAAATGTTATATAATGATAATTTCTATATGTATTTAAAATAATATTATGTTAGTGTGTCAGACTTTTCTGTCTTCCTTGTTGACCTTCGCAGTTCATGACCGGAGGAAGTCTCTTGTGTCAAATTTGACTGGTGCTCAGTTGATTTCTCAGTAGCTTGTGGAGCTTAACTATCATCGGTGAACGCCCCGATGTTAGTCTCAACATCGACGGTATTGTTTATTTCATCTAGACAAGGCGACAAGTCCCGAACTGAGACATTTGATTCTTTGCCATCTGGATATTTTATCAGGCGTAATATGGGTTGGCTTCTAGAATGTCCATCAATAGGTCTTGTTTAGAAGTTCGCACAAAACGGCGTACAGCAATTTTTCCGTGTTTAGTCAACCAGCTGGGTATGCTATAACCGTGTGACGAGTGTCTCTTATAGGCAAAAAGTTCGTGTAGCGTACTGTTAGTAGATGTACAAAGGAGAGATCTTATCGAATGGCAAGGCGTTTTGCAAAATAGTTTCCCATGAAGAATCACTGAAACCACGCATCTTAAGAGCCAGTTTTAATGTTTTCCAAATTATCCCGTTGTAACGTTCGGACTGGCCATTACCGATCGGATATGATAGGGAGTGGAGCGAATAGTAGCAATGACCGTAGATGCTGAAATATCCATGCACGGTATAGTG
>JAYRBW010150986.1:0-14318 GCA_036023295.1 Invenusta paracnida | reverse complement strand
AAGATCGGAGACTTGAAGAGTAGTGTGACACCATTGTCTAGCGTAGAGAGGTCAACCATGTGAATTGATCGTTCTCCAATCTTTGCATGGCGGTAGGGCCCCACTTTAATAGAAGGCATTGCTGCTTGATGAAACGGCCCGATAATGAAATTTGTCATCTTGAAGAGAGCAGAGAGAGGAGACGACCGTACACGAGTGCGAAGCAAAGTAGATAGAATGACTAAAAAAGCCGCAAGTATTCCTTATATACTTTTCCTGTTCTGTCATTGGCTGGCCGTACTCGATCGTGATTGGTCGAGACTACCTCCCCCCCTCCCACTCAGTAAGGTGCAGTCGTTCCAAAGTACATCTGACCACCACTCAGCACCCCCCGCCCCCGCACGTCACGTGACTAAAGTCGTCCTCCTCCTCATCCCTACTACTAATATCGAGCTAATTATAAATTAATTCATTTAAGCCTCGGCGACTAATTAATTACGATTTATTATATAATTAAGTTATAACTTATGTATTAAAATGATGTAAACTCAATGTATGTGTATAGCAAGCTAGCTAAATACTAAGCAGTAAGTATAAGAATGCAATCTTACAGTTAACGTTTTAAGGAGAGTGGTAGCCAAGCAGTGGGTAGGACTCCTGCCTTCAAACCCAAAGGTAGCATACCCCAGGGAACTCCGGTACATACTCCTGAATTTAACAAACTGATTTGCGCTGCAGCATTGAGCTAATTATCGATTGATTAGTTTAAGCCTACGGGTAATTATTTATTACGATTTATTATATAATTATATCTCGGCAAAGTATATATAAAGTATTGTATCCCCTGTGAACGCAATCTACCATCCTGTTATTAATATTGCTAATTTGGTATGTGAATAATGGCGCATAAAATTCTGGATTCGCCCCTGTAGTGTCAATATTGTATCGTATTTACTATGCCAGTCATTCAACTTAAGTACGTTCATACAGTGTGTCTCATAAGTCCCTACGGAGTTTATTATTTAATTATCTGTCTCATTTATTTAAAGAGCAATTAAAATGACAACCCAAGGATAAAACAGTATTATTATAACAAATAAACTGTATTATTATTGGTTGTTTCATTGATGTTTTTTTCATTGGTTGACCTTTAACATTGCAAATATATATACATACATACAAACTCCGTAGGGACTTATGAGACACACTGTATGTATATTTCAAAAGACGCCATAGATATAAGGTTGTATCAAAGATATTATATAGGCTATAACAGGTAAATAATAAAATATCTTTGGGTTGTATTCCATAAGGCGCCATTTATCCGCAAAATTTGAACCGAGATAAATATAGAAACAATTTGTATATTTAGTATAGATTAATGTATGGCAATACTACATTTAACTTACGCCCTTGGGATTTATTATTAATTATCCTCATTTAAATCATTAGATGTAGTGTTGTCATACATTGACTTATTTAATGCAACTTATTATTTCAATTTCAATTTTTTTAAAGGCATCATTTTACAAGATTAATCATGACTGATGTACAGCTACCAAATGTTGATTTAGATATAACGGATTTGAGTGATTTTCTTATTAATTTAGACAATATTAATTTTGATGAAGTGCTGGAAGCCGATAAAGCCAGCACATCTCGACACAAACATTCCTCTATTTGAAAAAGAAGTGATAGAAAAAGTAGCTCAAAGATTGCCACCATCAACTATATATAAATCATTCAAAATGGGCAATGAAAACCATTCAACGATTGGCACAAATTTAGAATTGATGCAAATATCACAAATCCTGATGCTCTTAACGTAATTCACTCTCGAGAAGAAATGTGCAAGTCGGATTTAAATTTTCTGTTAAGATATTTTGTTCAAGAAGCTCGAAAAGTGAATGGTGAAAAATATCCTAGAGATTCACTGAAGCAATTGGTTGCTGGAATACAATATTATTATAGAAATATCTTAGGAAAACCCTGGAGCATTTTTTACGGACATATAATTCAAAGAAACCCGTGAGTCTTTTGATGCGTCGATGAAAGAAGCTTACCGTGAAAAATCGTTCACAAAAAGAAGGCAAATGCTATAAGTTTTGAAACAGAGAAGGAGCTGTGGAAAAAAAGAATACTTGGTTCTGAAAATCCAGCACAATTAAATAGAGCGCTCATATATCTTATTGGAATTCATTTAGGGTTGCGAGGAGGTATGGAATTGCGAAACCTAACTATGGGAAAAAATGGGAAATTGAGTCTTCAAGTAAATAGAAATGGCGAATATATTTTATACCAAGAAAATTTCTCATAAACATTCCGCGGTGGTTTGAACGATAGGTTGATAAAGCCCAGAGAGTTAAAGGTTTACCTCAATACCATTCACTCAGTTTTAATATGAGGAAGATAGGAAAGTAATATATTATTTCGATATTATTCTATAACTGGTTTATAGATATAGTAGTTTATATATTATAAGAATTTTGAAAAACAAGTTGTTACAAACATTATTTTAATTATTATTTAATAAGAATAATGTTATATGCCTTATTTTGAATTTTCGGTTTACACTCACTCGTGAATGGATAAATATGGAAATTGATTATGATTATCACAGAGTACATATATATATGTAACTATATGTACTCTGTGATGATTATATTGATGAATCGAAATATATGTACAATTATATTAAAATGTATAAAAAATAATTATTATTTAAAAAGTATGTGCTCCAACCCGGGATCGAACCAAGGACCTTTAGATCTTCAGTCCAACGCTCTCCCAGCTGAGCTATTAAGGCTTATCAACATTAGAGAAAACTATTACTGCCGACAACTAGTACGCTACGATTCGGCGAAAATAAATAATATTTTAGTTGGTTGAACTCTCATACAAAATGTTGACCTTTGAACCTTAAGAATGCGGTTGTTAAATTATTTAACTAGTTTTAAAATAATAATTAAATAATTTGTTATTTATAATTTTTTTAGTAAAATAGTATTTTTAAATAAAACAGTAATTATTTGTGTTTCTATTTGTGAATGCGGAGAAAGGAAAAATTAAACTCCCCGACCGGGAATTGAACCCGGGTCTTCCACGTGACAGGCGGAGATACTTACCACTATACTATCGAGGAGACACTGAAATGCTTTGCTTATCATTGGACTCATTTACAACCTTAATCCACTTATAGTAAATTTTGATATAGTGCTAATTTGACCGTAGAAATATTATGTTTTAATATATCTTATCTATGTTTCTTAAGATTTGGGTATCTTATCTCTTTGGTTCTGATACACTACGGACCAAAAAGAACTGTAGAATAACATACAATAATCGCAATCGACACACAAATGATTTGCATGGAATATAAATGACAAAAATATTATGTAGCATTGTGCATATCTTTCGCATTTCTACGATACGTTTGATTGTAGAAATAATATTTGTTTTATTTATATTTTAGATTAAAACTACAAATTAGAACTCCATGTTGGGCATATTGATATTTACGAATTTCGTTTATGATAATATTACTCTTATTCGTCAATTTTTAATCACAATATCTTTGAGAGAATGGATTAGAGTACGCGCCCCTCTCACAGTTCACTCTGAACATTCTCGAACCCCCACGGACCACAAAGTCAGCGTTTCCCTTGACAGCTTTGAGTGCGATCCACAGCAGGTAAAAAAATCAAACAGTTTACGAAATCTATTTAAATATATATTTATTCAAATATTATAAATGTAATCATTTGAAATGGTTTTTAAAATGACAATTAATTGACTTCGAAAAACACCGGGATTGTACGTTGGAATTATTATAACATGGTGAAACCTTTAATTATAACAAAAGGCTGAGTAATAAAATAAAACCCAATATACCTATTTCAAAGAGCAGACGCTCACCTTTGTCAAGGGAATGAACAAAACATGTTGTAATTTTTATTGTTCCTTATTAATGTACTTTCCTTAAAAAATGAGACGCTCATTGAAATATATTGGATTTTATTTTATTACTCAGCTTTTCGTTGCTTATATAACCAAAGGTTTCACCTTGTTAATTGACTTCTAATCATTTGTTATCAATATGTTCATAATTAATAGTGAACGCATAGTGAGATACATTTACAGATGTTAAGAAGTTCATTTATTGTATAGCTTAATTCTAACTATATAGATACTTCATATTAATTTAGTACAATGTATATAAAAGATATAGATATTACTGTAATGATGTTTTTTATGAATAATTTTTTGGTTTTCCCATAGGGAATCTGCTTTCTCCTGTCTTAGCTAATTTATTCCTTGAACACGTTGAATCGGAATTAATTCCTCGCTTTTCGGGTAATAAACCTTGTTTCTGGGTTCGATACGTCAATGATATTTTAGCTGTCGTTAACAATGATTTCAATCTAAATACCTTTTTAATTTTTTTTAATTCTTTATATCCGTCTTTACGTTTTATCCATGAATTGGAAAATAATGATTCTATTTCTTTTCTTGGCGTTTTAATTATTAAATCCTTCCGTTTTTAAAATTCAATGTTTTCCGTAAAAAACGCATTCCATAATTATCAGCATTTTTATTCCTTTCATCCAATCTCTATTAAAATTAGCCTCGCTCAAGTGCTCTTTCTTCGCGCTTTTCGTATTTGTAGTGCTGAATTCTTAGATTCGGAAATTAAATATATCTTTAAGTCATTAACTTCTATCGCTTATCCCAATTCACTTTTTAATAAAGCTTTATTCCGTGCGCGTCAAAATCATTTAAATCCTAATAAAATATTAAACAAAAAAACTTTTTCTGTCACTGTCATAAATAAAATGTTTGTTCCCTTTATTCCCATCTTAGATTTTGCCCCCAATAAATCCTTAGCTAATTCTTTTAATTCTGGTATTATTTTCACTTATCCTTCCTCCATTAAATCTTGTATTGTTTCTAAAGTCCCTAAAGTTAAATCTAAAGTAGGTGTTTATAAAATTCCTTGTAAAGATTGTGATAAATTTTACATTGGTAAGTGGCCGTGACTTATCCACCCGCATTAAATTCGTCAAAAATGTTCAAGTGGTTTTTACTCCATATCCTTCCTTGTATAGCTTTTTGGAAAAGTTAGTAAGTGTATTTTATTATTAAAGTGTAATCTTACATTTATGTAAGTTTTTGATAATTTAAAATACACTATACGTAACTCTAACCCCAAATGTTGAAACACACCCATTGATTATCTATTAAAGCACTTTGTAAAACTCGCACTATCTTAAGAAAAACCTTGTTAAGCGCCTGAGTTCAATACTAAATTTAAAAATATTTAAATTCGAAGTCCGTGTATCATGTATAATAAATAATCCTATATTGTTATTTCAACAAACCAACTATACTTGAATAGTATATAGATACTGTGCTATTATTCGGTCAAATAAAAATAATTAAAAAAATCAGGCTATTTATCCATTTCTCTCACACATGTCATCATATTTCACACATTCATAATAATGGTATATATTTGTATGAATTTGTCACGAAATTGTGTCCATTTTGTCCTTATTAGCAGACGAAAATCCTTATTATGTTTTATATGTCTGCACGTAAATGAAAAAGGCTATGCCATAATTTACCGATAGACATTCTAGTTCTAACTTAACCATTGTTCAATAATCTTTGTTAAATAAATAAAAGAGGGTTTTAGGAAATTGAAATATTATAGAATAATTTGGTTATGCAAAATTTAAACAAAGTCGCTCTATTAAAAACATGAAATTTTGTCTTCTCTAATTTAATTGCGTTCTTCTAATGTTACTTATTTAGAGAATAGGGTGATTGTGGAGAGAATTGAATAAACGACATTTAATTCACTGTATAGCAACGTTAAAACAAATATTTTAATCGTTTCAAATCTGGGTTACCACCTTTGTAGATAGTGAATTTAGAAGCTTGCTTTTTTTTAGGGAGGCCTGGATAAGGATATATTTTACAATAAGTCAATTAGAAACGACATACATATTTTAAAAAAATTATTTTAAATTCACATTTGAAAACTTTGGTACAGCATAGAAAATAAAAATACTTGTTTTTTTACTCAAAACGCACAGAAAAAAATCTATTCACTATAGTCAAAATTACGCTTCACATGTTAGTAAAACCTGTTATAAAATTTTGAAAGTTCAAAATTCCATAAAAAAATTAAAATAACAAGTGTGATCAAAATTTGATAGCAGTGCGATGGTAAAATATTAAATTTTGTATTTATTATTTTTAATAAAATAATAATTCTGTATATTTATATTGCTTATTTTAAGCATATATTTTACTAACCAGTAAAGCGTCATTTTTATTATGGTAGATAAATGTTAAATTTATTTACTTTTTAGAGTTTGCGATGAATCTCTTCATTTGCTTCAATAGAATGAAGTTTATTTTGTAATTTGTGTACATTTTATCAGAATGGTTCTTTCTTTTCTCATTATTCTTATCCAGTGGGACTACCTACTAGTTGTGAAATAAATAACTATAATTTTAGTTTATTAATATTAATAATACTATTAAATTATTATTCTGTAATACGAGAAAGAAAACATGACTTTAAGAATATTTTGAAATCTCTCATTTAGAAATTGATTGTCTGGTGAAGCTTGAATTTATTACGTAATGTTCTGGATTCGATAAGGAATATACGTAGGCATCACATTTTATCTTAATCGGAATAGGTATATATTATCGTGATGTTAATTTCTCAGAGTTTTTCGCTGCACCATGTTTTTTAGTCTTGTTAAAAATAAAATGACTGTTGTAAATTATGAAAAGGCTAAAACAATATAATTCTGAATTTTCCCATATATACAGAAAATTATAGTATAAAAGTAGTATTGTATATAGCACATTGTAGAATAATAATAGGGGGTAATTAAATTGCGTTAACACACTTTATCAGGATATACAAATCATGATTAATTAGTCGCCGTAGGCTTAAAATAATCAATTGATAATTAGCTCAATACTGCAGCGCAAATGCCAGAGGAGTATGTGTCGGGGTTCAAAACTGTTACCTTCTGAAGTGTCCTAAGAGTCCTACCCACTTGACTAGCCATCGCTTTGTATAGTTTAAGCTGACGGCGACTATTTAATTATGATTTATATATGTAACAAAGTGTAACAAAGTGTAATTTACCCCCTATTATTATTATATACTTTTATCTGTAGTCCGTCAATGTACTTTTGAGGTTTATACCATCACCATATAAAAGAAGTGCATATATCTACATTTAAAGAAAATGATTTGTTTAAAAATTACTTTAAATCCAGATAATAATAATTGTTGATATAGTAGCAAATTAACTAAATTTGAGGTTTTGTTTCCTATGTCCCAATTCTAACCTACTAAATATTATTAATTAAATTATCTAGTTTTGCCCGAGTACTGAAATTCACCAAAGATACAAATCTAGGAATACATTTTAATACTTATTTTTATTTATTAAATTACAAAATCCGCAAACTATTCCTATCAAAACTTCAGGCCTTGTAAATGATTCAAGTAGGAATTTTAAAATGAATTTTAAGTTAAACCTATCAAACGAATAATCATGCATTCCCACCTCTTATTCATTTAATTTCTGGGGCACCTCAATCTTATCAACCTGCCGTCAGTTTCCTCTTACTACACGTCACACACACTCTAAAGAAACCAAATTATCACAAAAAATGTCTTTTAAATTCTAACTTCATCAAACAAGCTTTCTTAAATACAAAGAGTACATCTTAATACTTCTACAGGAACTCCTAATAAGTTCCTGATCACAGACATACATCATGTTGGAGCAATGGCGCAATGTAACGGTATTTTATATAGTTATTCCAGCTTTGAATACCGAGCTTATATATATTTATTTTTAAATAATGAAACATTATTGCTATCTTTTAATTACAGTACTTTGACTACAGCTTATGTGAATAAATGTAAAAATTGGCATCTACTTCTTTGCAGCTGATTAATTAATAACAACTGACGATCTGAATTATACAACATTCATTTTCTGAAAATTGCACTACTGTTGCACTATTTAAGTATTATTTAGTACTTTATAATTCGTCTAACCTTTCTTTTAAATAAATAAAGTTTAATACATTTTACGTGTGGATATTTTAGATAAGATCTTAGATATAATCCCATATACATATATATATATAATCCCTTACAAAAATGTGATGTTATTATAAAAAAACTCATGAGAATCTCATGTAAATTTTTTCAAATGGATTATTGTAATATTTCTATATTTTTACATAATAACCGAGCAGTATAAATGGCATTAAAACGATTTCATAATAATTATTTTGAACATATAAAGTTTAAATCGTCTTCTTATACTTCGTTGAAAGTTTGTGTTATAAAATCATTTTTCTTTTCATTAACATCAACAATTTTAATTTTTAAATTTGTGAAAAAGTAAACACGTTCAGCACTAATTGTTCTATTAAGTTTACTTTAATTGTATTTTGTGACGCTTTGCTAAAATTATTGGAAATATTTGTTCGATTAACTTACTTTGATTTTCTTAATGTATATTGCAGTTAAATTTACTTGATACCTAAAAATGGTACAAGGGATAGTTTTTAGGGATAGCATATTAAGACGATATTATATAAGTTGACGTTGGAATCTTTGTTTCATGTTTTGAGAGCCAATATATGTATAGCTGACAATATATAATATATGATGAGTTTTTTCCTCTATATCTTTAACTCTAAAAAACATTTCATATATCTTATAATTCTGCATTGGACATCAAACTCCAAATTTCAACATAACTGACTCACAAAACATATTTTCTTTTTTTTACTGAATAGTTTCCTGATATTGCATATTAATGTTTCTGATTTATAAAAAGATGGTCATTTTAATAAGCTCTATATATGTATATTAGCAAAACTTATTGGAGATATCATGATAAACAATATCCCATTTCTTAGCTGGTACTTCCGGCGAAATAATTAAAAGACGAATAACACGACATTTTTAACAGAAATATACTACACTATTTAATTTAATTAGAGGTGCTTATTAAATAATATGCTTTAAATTCTGTATCATTATCAAAAGTTCTATGTGCTTATTAGAGCAAAATATATATTTATAAATGTTTCCCGTGTAATTGGAATATGGCAAATTATATAGTAGCTATTGCATTGTCCAGAAAACTCATATATTTTATTTAAAGAAGCTATTATTTGAAATATATATAAATATGCGTACATTGAAAACCCTTATCTTAGAAATAAATGTTGTACAAAACAAAATGTTACAAATTTTCGAGAAATTTCACAAGGATAATTTATAATATATTTCTTTAAATAATATAAGTAATATAGGTATACAGGTAGAAAACGAATGTTAAAAATGTAAAAATATTAATTTAATATTCATGCATTCATTGTTAAACTTTTATACAAAAAAATGAATTGTTGGTGACATATTTTTATTGCCAAAAATAATAGAGAAGTTAAAAAACACATTTGAAAAAAAAAATATAATCTGGAACGTTTCAGTTAGTTACTACTAACCATTATCAAGCAAGACCAAAGTAAATACCAAATCTTACAGTAACTAACCGAAATATTTCAGATTATAATTTTTATTTTGAATTGTTTTTTGTACATTTCTATGATGAATACTGACATTAGTATTTCTACTAATCTATTTTATTATATACATATATTCGGATAGTTTCCTTTTTAACAATTATAGTTTATATCATGTAATTAATTTTCTTCAATTAAAAATGTTTATAAAAATAAAATAATCTTTATTGAATCTTATTAAATAAATATGAAAGGATGATTAATTATTTTTTTCTACTTTTAAACGAAATCACTTTAGAAACGCTAAAATTCTATTTTTATTTCATTAATATAGTTAAAGGTTTCTTTCCAATTTTCCATACTGCGGCGTGCATAAGTCATGACCTTAAACTCAAATTTTAAATGAAACTTGACATCTTCAAAATTCTTCTTAAACAGATTAAAACATTATTAATGATATTGTAACATATATAGTAAAGTAAATTTACAAAATTATATTTATAAGAAGTGAAATCAAAATATTGAACTCCAAGCAAACAAAGTATTGACCAAGATCTTTACTGTGATTTAATTTAAAATCTTCACTTTCTTTCCACTTCCCTCTTTGTTCGTAATCGAGCTCCCTAGCAAGATAAAAACTTTCAACGTCAATCTGTTCGCCATTTGCCGTATAACAATCGTATTGGGATCAAAATCGTTGATTTTAAATAATTTGGTTGTCTTTACCTTCAAATATAGTCTTGCATATTCACTGGCAATTCGCACACATTCTATAAGTTCTTTCCTTCCTGCTTAAGGATGTCGTTAGCAACGTTGTGTCGTCCACATAACGAAGATTATTGAAACGAACGTCATCCACTATGATTCCACCATCGAAGTTCTCAAAAGCTACACGCATCACACGCTCCATGTTGCTGTAGAAATACGACGATCCAATGCATCCCTGTCTAACACCTTCCGATGCCAAACCAATGGCACGTAGCGAACTTGTTGAAATAGTATTTGAGTTTAAATATGCACATACAATTAAAATATTTATCAAAATTAAAAATACTTTTATTCATTTTAACCAAAAAGGGGGACTAGTAAAAGGCATATGTACAAATAATAGAATCTACTCAGAATCAGTAGCAGAAAACGATATCTTAAAGATTTCCTTCCAACACAGGCACTCTATGATAGGTATTTTTCACGCGTTTGATCTGTAGCAAATTTAAATTCTATAAACAAAACGACTTCCCGAAATATTTTATGTATGTGTGTTGTAAAGATAATTCATTTTCTGAAAGCCCCCAACAAAATTTTTCAAGACACTCACATATCAGTATAAAATGAGTCGAAGCCGCTTATCAGGGGTCATTACTTTAACTTTCCAGTCTGTGAACCATCTATCACTATAAATTCAGGCTCCCCTTTCAGAAAGATCGTCAGGTTCTTTCAAAAGATCACCCTCGTCTTCATTCCTTTACCACTCATTTTTAGCTCAAATTACGTAATCTGGTAATATTATCCTAATTTATTTTAATATGTGGCATTCTATTTTTCTATGTTTGTTTAAATCAATTATAGGTACCTTTGTATTTTATTCTACATGATGAAGTTATTTCAAAATGTGGAATAAAACGACGGTTATGAATTTCAGTAGGCGTTGCAGTTCAAACGGTAAAATATGTTTGGTATTATTTAGAAACAGCATTATTATTCCAACTGGTTAACACATTATTTTAAGCTATAGCTTTACCTTATAAGGTAAAGGAGTGATAATGGAAATACAAATAGTTTAATCTAATTTAATGTATAATCTATTTTTAAAATCTTCCATTAAATTACTAACGATTAATATGTTTCTTTGTGCAAACATTCTTCACAACACATACTTTAAACTGCCTCATCTACACTAAATTTTATTAAAAGAACATTTTAATCTTAATAATATTTTATTAAAATACTATTAATACTAATTTTAATTTTAGTATAAATAAATGCAATGTATGAATGCATGTATAAAAAACTCGATATTAGTCTCTTATCCAGGTAGGTAGCAATTGAAAATCGACCCATGATTTTCATAATGTATTCACAATTTACTTACACATGTCATATTTTGATTTAAATTATTACATATTATCTACAAAACCACTGCGATGTATGACTATCGATTTAGATATCGAATGTTTAATCGCTCATTTATAACTGAAAATAAGGTCGTGTATGCGGCTTCCAAATAGTGGACAATTGATGCCATTTAACATCTTATTAATGTTAGCTAAGTATCAAATATATTTAAATATATGTATTATATTTTAAAGGGAAATTAAGCTTCAATATAATTATCATGTTTTATAAACAATTTGAATTCGAATATATTGCAATCATGAACAAATTTTATATCAGTCTGATAAATTGTAAATGGTTAAATCATATCATTCCAGCAAACTATTTTGTATCATTATAATCTATCGAAGTCATACCATTTTACAAAACCTCATAAAATGTTACCGATAGTTATATATATATATATAAACAGAAAAATATAAATTTTATATTGATTCTTTCAAATTTCACATGAGAGAGTATTTATTATTACATTTTTCTTGTAATTATTCTATAAATTTACAATATAGGATACATCTAATTTAAAAATATCTATACATTTACATTAGTAAAAATATACTGAAAATAGAATACGTTTGATTTAGAATATATTGGCAAAAGCAATATTTGCTTGCTGTAAATGAATTATATTTTTTATAAAACAAGTTTTGTTAATTTACTAAAAAATGCTGTAATATCAGTTTTCAAAGCAAAATTTAAAATAAGATCATATACAATAATTCTAATTATTTATAAATATGATGTATTAAAAGATTATTGAAGGGCAAATAGCTAGCTGAAATATTGGGAATAACATTTACAGAAATGGATATATGGTAGAACACTCGTCGAGAAACACGTCCAATTAAAACCTATTATTGTTGAAAAGCAGGTGTTCCGAAGTGTTGTAAATTCAATAGTGTATGTTTTATATGTTATGTTTTATGTTTTACTTGTAAGTGTCATTCCTAAATTACGTCTGAAGTACCACTTGAATTTAAGTTATGTGTATATAGCTCGATTTAAATATACATTACATATTTTTACATGGAAAAGAGTGATTCAATATGGACAAAAATATTGAAACAAGACAATGATCAACATTATTATATAAAATAATTTTGCTTTCACACAATTATATAAATTGTGTGAAACACACTTTTCATAAATTTTAAAACGTAGCTTTATTCTTTTCTCAGAAAAGATTTCATTGTTTGCTTTAGATGATAATGATATACCCCATATTCGAATCATCCGCTGACATTCTATGTCACTGAACGAAGAGTATTTCGTGTCATGAATAATGTTTTGCTCGCTGTTATATATTGGAGGCTTATTAACATGGTGAATACGCGTCCGGTAACATTTTTAATCGGTCAAAAAATATTGAAATCCTTTTTTGCAGTATCAAGTTAACAAAGTATAATAAACTATCAAATCACACAAAAAAGACATAAAGTTCTTAAATGTTAATATTATAAGAAACAATATCGAATGAACGAATTTATTTGTCAAAAAATATTGAAACCCCTTTGAGGTATAAAGTTAACAAGGTATAATAAACTAACAAATTACACATATAGAAAAAAATTATATATAAAAGACATATGTATGTACGTGGCTTTTTCAATGATTTAATTTAACAAATATTTCTATTTATAAAATGAGGCAGTAAACATGCAAATATAGTTTTTAAATGTTTAAATTTTGTCTTGTAAATCGCACATACATTTGTATTGCACAAACATTTGTATTGGTAGACAACCTGGGACGTCAGAGTATTCGGAGTTTTTCACTTTAAAGAAAAATAGTTTTTAGTTCTAAAAGAGGAAAAAACAACAGAAATTATAATTTTAAGTTTGGTTTTAAAAAAACGAATGAGCTTTTTGCAAAAAACTAACGAAAGTGTACCAATGAAGGGAATACAATAGCAAGAAGAAGTGTCATCAGTTTGTGATTTAATGGAACGATTGTACTTTTTGGATAAAAAGATTTTTACACAGTTATTAAAAATAAAATTCGGAAAACCATTTTTACAAAACAGATTTTCTAAAAATAAGATTTCTTTGGGAAATATAGACTAACTATACCAATTAGGTTTGTGCGTTAGTTTAGAATGTTTGTGCGATACAAACTTGTTTTACGTTGGTAAAACAAAGCGATACCTTACAACTCGAGTAAAGGATCATAAATGTCAAATAGGCTGTCATCTTCTTTCTTGTAATTCTTGCTCTTCTAATTTCAATATATAGATTCTTTTAAAGTTTATTCTGGTAAAAATGATTTTGACATTCGAAATAAAGAAGCTCTTTTAATTAAATCTCCCTCTCCCCCATTAAATTCTAATCTTACGTTTAACGGCTGTTCATTCTTCCTCAAAGTGTTTTAGTTTTTTGACTTTTTTATTCATTTGGCTTTTTAAAACATTTACTTTACCTCGTTTATTTCTTTGATATAAGTTTTTAATGTATTTATTATTGCCAATTATAATTTACGTATTTTTTTATTTATAAATTATGTAACATGTGGAATATAATAATCACAATATAATTCAATTTATATAAGAAAATCTAAATTGTTTCCCTGGTTTCTGCATTTAAAATTGCAAAGTAACGACTAAAACAACGAAAACAATATTAAAATATTTCTATTTAAAATAT
>JAYRBW010150975.1:0-14318 GCA_036023295.1 Invenusta paracnida | reverse complement strand
AAGGTAACATACTACTTTATTCCCATGAAAAGTGTTGAGAAGTATAATATTAATAAAAATCCATTTTGAATAAAATTTAAATAAGTCATTCAATCAAAACGAAAATAGTTAAAATAGTTATATTTAATAACAGGTGCTATAAAGTAGTAATAATAACGTCATATAAAACCATAAATTTTGGTCCACACTATAATGACCAAAAAATATAAGATTGTAAAGAAGGCTTACTCTTTTGATTCTAGCGGAAAATCCCCCATTTTGAAATTGCACCAAAAATATCAAAATGTGCGTCAGAATGTCAGCTACAATAATATGTAATTTATAGAAAATATAGCTTAAATAATAAAAAAGTTTGTACTTAAATTGTATTTCTCTGTTAATAAGTATAAAATACGTGCAATTGAAACAAATGCATTAATTTTGTATATTGGTCTTTATTTGCATTCTGGGTGTCTTTAAATATGAATATTAGCAACTGAAAAAGCACTAAGAATGTCTTAAAAATAATTTTTTTATTTCCAATTAGCATAATTTATACTTTTACTTACTATTCAACTAGTTAATTCTAAATATTTTAGACCACCAAACTTTAACGGCTCAAATCTAAACAAACAGGGTGATCAATAAAGGAATTAGAAACTAAATTGTAATACCTTTTATTTATAAGACAGTCCTTGAAGACAGGTTTGATTGAAATTATGGTTCAGGCAAGTAAACGCCTTATTAGTAAGGATATATCCAATAAAATATTTATTTGAACAATTGTTTACAAATTTCTATTTCAAATTTAGTCCACAGCATTGTATTAATTCATTATACTAACAACATTAACTGAGGCTACGTTGAACTATTCTTATTTGGCACGTTTCTCTGCGTTTACAGAATTTTTAATTTTAATGTATTTACACTATGGCTTCTAAAGCACCTAAAGTTTGCAGAATGAAACCATCAAACATGCTTTAATTTTTTTCATTTATAGATAAAGCTGGCTTAGCTAAATCGATCCAAAGGTTTTTTTGCAATATTGATACAATAACATCAGTGTCCATTTGCATATTTAGCTTTTGTATATTTTCTCTTTGGGTTTCTGACATTGCATGATTGCTTCCTTACTATCATCAAATTTCATGACTGTTAATCTATTTGTGTTCACAAAGTACGCGATTTTAGTTAAATCAGTTAAACCCATTGACATAAAAAAGGTCAATAAGTTCCATATCACCATCTTGAGCAGTCCCATTTTATTTTTTTAATGCAATACTTTGATTCAAAAGCCTCGAGCTACATTTCGGCTCCATCGAGCTTTTCTAGGTCCAATTTTTGTCTCGTGATCCCATTCTTTTGTTTCTCAATGTATAGGTAAGTACTATTCAAGAACAACTATTTAGCTTTGTTATCTTCAATTCTTAAAAATTTCATATTTACACATTACTTTAATAAATAATACAATAATTACGTACTTCGAGAAATACAACAGTTATTATTAGAGTCATGCGATGTAGACAGATTTCATTTAAAGCTTTAATCAAATTATATACCTCTGCAATGACTAGCATTTTTATTTGCGTGGATTGTATTTAAATAGAAACATTTATTCTATCTGTGCATTCTTCGGTTTTATACTTGCCACAAGTGTTGTTTTCTTCGAATTTTCTCATTAATTCTCAGACATTTCTTTCCAATGTAGAATAGAATTAAAGTGTTAATCTCCATGCATTAGAGTTGTTTTGGCAGGTCTAAAAATATACCTACGCAATATATAAACACTTTAGATTTTAATCATCCTTAACGATCATCGAACGATCCTTAGTTATCGAACGATCATTAATGTAACACACAGCTTATAAAATGTTGCAAATGAGCTCTAAATTTCCAATTAATATTACATTTTGATATTATTAGTTTTATGGAAATGTATTATTTTTATCAAATTTTAAGAAGCTTTAAATGCAAATAAAACTACAGACCATGGTGCTTACATGCTTAGTACATTTTCCAAACAAATCTGACTATAGTAAAAGTTTTGTTATCACTTTCTTTTAACCACGAGCCATATCAACAAAGTTAGAAAATAGCTGAGACAAAGTTAACGTCAAAGTAGAATTCCTATATATAGATAGCGCAGACAATTTGGCTATGAGCATTCCACTCAGAGAAGAAAGGTAAATATTCCTAATTGTCGATATTGAAGCTTTATACTTTTACATTTTATAGGTCAGGAAAAAAATGCGTTTTCAATTCAATTGTAAAATATGTATATTATAATTTTATAATAAATGCTTCTGAAAGTTATTCTATTTGATGCCCTCTTTTCTTATCAAGTTTCAATCAATAATAAACGATTTTCAGTTGATAAAATTAAAAATTAAATAATTTTATTGGTGTTATAATTATAGGCTTGTATCTGAAGCGCATTTTAATCCCGCTCACTATATATACAGGGGGGGGGCCATAAATCACCGTCCAAAATGAAATTATCAACACCTAACATTATGTATTATATAATTAATAATTCACCGTCGAATAGCTGATATTATATCAATAGTCTATGAATATCTGACTCTATGTTTCTATATTTCTTAATTATGTAGGCATTATGTAAAAAAATGGTTTTGTTTAATTAAATGTACATAATATTAAGTGTTGATAATTTCATTTTTGACGGTGATTTATGGCCCCCTCCCCATATATATATATATATATATGTACATATCATAAGCTTTTGAAAAATTCTATTTCATTCAAAATTAAACCCTAACCCTAACCACAATTAAAAGACTAAATTTTTAATACACATTATAAAAACTTAAATAAATGTGAAACTTTATTCTGAAAATGAATAATTTCGTTATTCTGTTCTTATTATTATATATATGCATTAATTCTTATTAGAGGTTGGCACCTATTCTAGACAAATTTCAATATATATTTTATAATGATATGTACTAGCCATTATATGAAGCATATTATTTATTATAATCACTTACATGTAATCATTTATCCATGTTGGTGTATGTGCATGAACGTTGGAATATTGTTTGATGATTTTTTCAGTAATAAACATTAATGCTAACATTTATTAAATTCTAAATGCAAACATTTCGAATACGAAATTATAGTACTCATTAATTCATTGTTATTATTATATATAACAATATATAATACAGAAATTGAAATTATTTAATTCGAACGTGAACTTGGGGATTGATGAACTTCAAAGGAATGAAAATGTCTTTTTTGAAATCAGAGATTCTGAGTCTGTCTTCCACAGATATTTTATTAATTAATTAGAACAAAGTTATCTAGACCCATAAAGATGATCACAACAATTTAACTTTTATAATTAGAATTGCCGAAAACTTGATAAATCGCAGTCCTTACCCGATGCTAGACTACAATCCTCACATATACCTCAGCTACATTTCTGTAAGTATCCACAGTTTCCTACAAATAAAGGCTTGCTGGCTATTTTCTAGACGGTTTCATTGTTATACCGAAGGCGAGTTTGCAAAAGATAACAAAAGCCCATGCATGATATAATCAAACAGCAATTAATAATAATCTGTAGTCAGATCAGAAAATTGTGCGCAATGTTCATTGATTTCAAATACGGGAATACTAAAGTATATTTTAAAACTCGGGCAATGTTCTGCAGAAAGGTATACCACTTAAAAGGGCTTTTAGTGAACCTCCAACTGCTTATTGAATATCCATAGTTTGTCATATTTCTTTTAAAGTAGTCATAGACATTATTACTAATTGTGTTAAAAGATATATATCAGTAATTTAAAATGCAGTCGCATATTACTAAAGAAAAGAAACATTCATATTGTTTTATAGTTCTACAAATTTATATTTTTTCAAAAAGTAGAAATTATGAAAGTAACTTTTTTAAATAACTTTCAGCATCTCTCCTGTTCTATCTCTCTTTCTTTCTGTGCATTTATGATTTACGTTCACTTAATTTTTATTTCTCATATATAATGTGTCTCATTGTTTTTTTACTGTGTACCAAAAGATTGCCAAAAGTTGCCAACAATTTTGAACTTTTATTAAGTTCGAAAGTTCGAGTTTTTATTAAATTTATTTTACCTTACGAGTGGTTTTTCTTTCTTTCATTTTCAAAAAAGTGATCAGTACTTTTTTCCGCATCATAATTTTACGTTCTTTGACGTCAGATCGGTCTGTAACTTTGTCCAGTTTGCATGATTGTTCGTATCATATTATATATATATATATATATATTTATTTCGACTCTCAAATAAACTTTCTAACCAGCAGTATTCCAGAAACATGTTTTGTGTTCTACGCTACGTTTAATTAATCTATCTAAACCGGGGAGCTGTTTCAAAGACAGCTCCCACATTTTTTTGTTATATTTAAATGAACAAATGGAAAATAAGCTTCTATGACTTTTCCTAATTCACAACAACACTCTTTTTGTCAAAAAATAAGCATATATAATTTTATAAAAAAAGTCTCTCAAAATCCAAAAAATTCATATTCAAGATTGAATTGTTTCATATAATATTTCACAAAGTACAAAAAAAATAAGTTTCTTGCATAAAATGTGAAAAAACATTTTTTTCATTAGTAAAAATACATAATTTTATCTATATTTTAATTTAAAATTGTTGACAGTATTTTATATGATAATAAACGATAATGTTTTGTAACACATTAGAAAATATGTAATATATCAATAAAAATTGTCAACATTTTTTTAACTACATGCAAAATTTCTAAACCATGCTTTATTAGCTAGTTTAACAATTTTAGGAATGGCGGATAATGAACACTCCCCCTCCCCAGTGTCCCGATCTCTCTGAGGAAGGACAGTACACGCTCTCTGTTGGCGAGAATAGCGACGGAAGAGTTGACACCGAAGAGAGAAAGATATAGAGAACAGAGTGTGAAGGACAAAACAGGAAAAGGTGGAAATGACAGGAGGCAGGGTACAGGCAGAGAAACAGGGACAGGAGCCAGAAGGGACAGGTGGGAAATCGGTTAGGCCAATTCTTTATCTATATAGGGGACAAGATTAGAGAGTGCCCAGTGCGGAGCTGGGCGAGGGCTCCACTGTAAGTCGCTGCGGTGGGATTTACTTAGGTCAATCAGGCGAAACCAGATTTGGTGGCAGTTGGCATTCCTCTGGAAACCTTTATTTATACTCGAAAACATGATTGAGCATTCGAGTGTAGTTAACTTGAATTTGGCATCGGATCTTTATACGAAGAGTGATTATATAAATTCTATTAAAATCGAAAAGTGAATCTTGATTAATTATACTTGCTTTTAGAGTTAATGATAATGATTTTTAACCCGTTCCATAATAGACCCTTTTGCACTTCGAAATATCGGGAGTGGTTAAGCCCCACCTATAATTTTTAAAATTTCTAGCAGAGTAGAGATTTTGAAACTTGGTATATACTAGGTAAACACAAATAGTTTGTATCATATTCCCTTATAAATGAAATATTCAATTTGTCCATTTAAAAATGACATAAAAATTTCAGAGGATGCTTAAAACTCCCCACCCCTCCTGGAATGGTTATTTGAATATTGTTAATTTTATTAGTGAAACTTGCTTGTAAGTTGGTAATTCGATACTCCACTAAATCATACAAATATCCATATTCATATAAGCAAATTTACGTTTCCTAATTTATCATTTTCTAGTCAACTAATTTTAAGCAGAGTCTACTATATTTTTGATTGAATTGAAATTTCGGTAAAATTGTACATATAACCGAATTCTTCTTACAATTTGAATTTATAATTAGATTGGTGAAATATAAACCACAATGGACACACTATGAATTAGACTTATCTTCCCTCTAATTCTTTCAAGTTTTTAATCTTAAAAACTGTTTTCAAATTTTGAAAAATCGAAAAAATGTCCCCTCACATCTTCTCGTCCTACACTTCCTCTACTTTCCTTCTTTCGTAAGCCCCTGTTTTTTTATTTGTTCTATAAGATAGGCTTCTTCACATTTATCTTTCAGCCTCCTTTATATTGTGAATGACTATACGTAACATTTTGTTGGAAGGGGACTTCTCTGTTCTTTAGAAGAGTCTCCTCTTTACTTGCATCAACCTCCCCCCGCTCTTGAATGCGCGTCCATATCTCATTGTAGTTCTCAAAACATAATATCCTCCTTATGCTCCGTGTAAGACAATCATTATAACGCATTAGGATGTACGTTGGTTGGCCTTAAATTGGCGATGTAAAAATTGTATTTTGCGTTCAAAAATAATATTGCTTTTAATTGAAGTAATGATTTTCTCCCATAATATAGCCGTTGGTGATGTAGTTCATTGTTTTGGTGCATGTATGTATTTATTTCAGTGTTTTAATTATTGCACAATAGTTCATTTATTTCAACTTATATTGCTCTCACTATATGTATATACATACAAGCTACTACGACAGAATTTTATTCCTATAACTTACCACTAAACTTAACCGATTAACTTAGATTTTATCTTACTAATATATTATAATGCATGATGTTATTGCATTCTTACGATACTCTAAATTTGATTTTATTATCGTCTGTAATCTACTGATGCGAAGACGCCAAAGTATATTCTTGATTATAACTTACCTTCTAAAACTTAAATTTCTCTAACTTTTTATAAGGCCCTTTAAATTTCAGCTCTATTAACAAACTTTTTGTTAAGTCTTAATTTTTGTATGCTAGATATACTATAACTCAAAAGTTAGGTATGAATTGGTTAAATGTGCAAATTTCAATAATGAGAAACTGGGACAAAAGGGATAATATAATTTACATAAGTCACTTATGAATTGAGGTAGTAATGAAGTTAAGATTACATTAGCAACTTGTAAAAATATTGGGATATTTCTCACACCCCTCCTCCCCTCAACTCACCTCAATAATATAAATTTAATAATATAAATTTAACCGAATTTTTATCAACATAACGTATATTTTGGTTAGTTATTTGTGTATCTTTGTATAAAGATAGACAACTACTGAGGCGAATTGTACCCGACTTATATAATATATACATACGAAGTACAAGAACGTCATATATTTTCAGATATTAATCTTAATTAACGTTCTCTTCAATATGTGAAAAACCTTAATCGATATTTAAAGTACATAGAAATAATTTATAATGACAAAAAATATATATATTGATACCAAATACCTTAAAAATCTGATTACAATAATAATATTTGGATTGTTAAATGTGAAAAGCGCTTTTATATATATATGCATATATATCATTATGGATAATTATTAATTCGTAATTGAAATGTCGATTTCATTATTTTGTCTATCAAAGTTTCCTTCGTTATTTGCTTCACGTAAGACTCCACACATCATAAACAGATCGCGGAAGATTTTTTTAAACAATTTTAGTGTCTATATTAAGAATATATATCATTTTTATAGCTTAGATGAGGCAACTGCTTCAGTTTAAAAATCCCCACCAACGCAACATTTGACTTAAGTTTTATAGTCTAATCATTTCATAATTACGGATAGAAATATAAGAGTTGTTTTCGATGCTACATTTAAACTAACACCAACGGCCATCTGTCTATATTATTTTTTAATAATATTCTGTCTGTAATTTTCTTCTGTCTATAATAATAGTTTTATGTACAGTAATAATTGTGCTAATTTTGATTTATTTGAGAAAAGGGCAAACTCATATCTTAATTCAGTAAACATTAGATTAGCAGTTGTGTGTAACTCCGAAATATTGCCATAAATTACAATAATATCTATTTTCCTCGTGCTTGAATTATACTGCACTTACCAAAATATGTATTTTTATCTAATTCTGTCTATAGCATAATGGGTTTCAATAAATAGTTTCTATAAATCAAAATTTCATAGTTAACTATTATATCTTTGTGGCTTATGTCCTTATGAATACAAATTGAAAATAATTAATCAATTTGTATATTTAAATTTTATCAGGAAATCTTGTTTTGATTATGCATTAAATTCGCATAGTAATATTTTAGTAATTTTTTTGTTGTTGTAATTTTTGGATATTTTTATTATTTTATATATATTAATTTTATATATTATTATTAATATTTTGGTAATTAGTAATTTTCCTTTATAATTCTTCAGACCGAATTCTTGGTGTGTTCTTTTGGGTATTCTTATATCAGCACAGTTTAATTTAAAAATTGAATTACATACAAGAAAATTTTAATGAATTAAAGTTGAATGAAAGAAACATTGAAAAAAATTTAAAAATACACGCTGTGTGAAAATGATTATTTATATAATATGCGTTTCACTTCACGTGCGTAAGAGAAATTCAAGAAATGTAATTCCATGAATATCTGACAGGTTATCGTCGAATAGGTACACATGTATAATGGCTAGAGAATAACAAAAAGAGTGTATATTTGGAAGTTGACAATGTGAATAGAAATCGCTGCTTTGTATAAAATGATGAAAGAAAAGAGATATAGAAAATAAATATACTGGGTGAGAGAAGAGACAATAAGTAATATGACAACGGGAAGGCAGGATAATAGGACATAAGGTGGAAAGCAAGACATGTGAAGTACGGGAGAAAACAATACTCTTTTTACTATCTTTAATCTTTACAAGACAAGATTACAGTGAGAGGTTGTGGATGATGGCAATGGAGCGGAAGAAGGGGTTTTGCCCACGATCGGTGGAACATGGTTGTAGATAGGAGGATGCCAGGGGAGATCTTAGGCAAAAGATAATGAAGGTTGTAGAGAATTTTTCTGAGCAACGAGGACCGGTGTTTGGCGTTTTAAATGCAGTTCAAGAAGATTATTTTTCGTCGATTCTAATGATTTTGATTGAGCCTGGGTATACATGGCGTTGTTTGTTGTTGAGTCAGAACCATGCAGGACATGCATACTCGAATGTAGATATTATATATGCCTGATAGAATTTGGTAAGATTCGACTAAGATAAGACGGATCATACATAGTATACGAAATGCGTGATGTCTTCGGGAGATTTTTTTGTATGCACTGGAGGAATGTGGTTCTCCTAATATAACTTGTTGCTGATGGTAATTCCTAGAATTTTAGGCGCTATTACATTTTCTGTTTTTGAAATGCTAGCAGGCAAGGTATTGTAACTTACTAATACTGAGCAACTGCTATTTGGTACAATTAAGATAACGATTTTTTGGATGATCTCTCTATCATGCATTGATGCTCAGCGTTAACGGGAATATTTTCATTATTGGGAAAAAAATTGAAGACGAATTTTAAGTCTTTCGCGTATTGAACTTCAGTGGTGTTTAGGATAGAATATCGAATTCTATGGTCCGTGTATTGAACCCTTGTGGTACCTATACACTTTTAATGTGACTAATGATGTCTCCAATTCTTACGCACTGAGGGTAATTCTTGAGATATTCTGAGATCCATTTTATGAAGTCTTTATGGCAGACGACAGTTGATAAGATGTTTGATTATCGCAGAATGTTTTGAGTGCCTCGTCGAATGCCTTTGAATAATCGTAGGCCAACTAGTCTTTTCCAACGGTAATAACTATTGAGATATTCATAGTCATGAATCCTGATGATAGCGAAAGTTGTAAATGAGTTTGAATAGTATGCGAACTGATCTGGAGCAAAATTAAATTCAGATGAGTCTTGTTTGAGTTAATGATAAAATTTTCAGGAATTTGGATATAGAAACAACGAGGACGAGTTTGAAGAGTTGTGGAATTTGGCTTTGGACTGTATGTGGAAAAATTGGAAATTTATTAGTTTCTGGGCCAATAATAGTGATATTAGATGTATGTGGTTCAGAGAATCAAATAATATTAACAAACTAAAAGTGTAGGTACAAAATTAAAAATATAAAAACGGTGTTACTCATTGGAACCAGTCACAAAAATGTTTTATGCTATTACCAAAATAAATTGTCGATGAGTTAAAGGTATTGTATGCAATTATAATTATTACTATTATTTTGCTTATACCATGAAGCATTTATAAAATAATGCTTTGAAAATAATATCTCTGAAATAGAAATTTACGAGATGAAATATACGAATGCCGAGTTACACTCAAGAAAAATGGAACTGGTTTGATGATGTTCCGAAATCCCGTCCATTTTCCTGGTCCCGTCGTATGTATCTCTCGCCTTACTCAGCTACCTACCCTCAAACCCGCTTTATAAACCATTCATTTACGAAACTATCTTTGTGAAATGGCTTGTTTAAGTACAGTTTTGGGTGTAACTCTAGCTAATTATACTTTGCGAGTGTGTTGAATGCCTTAAAATCGCTAAACATGTTCTTAAAATTTAAATGCAGTATGAAGAAATAGGTGCTAATTATTTGATACCCATTTGTGAAACATTTATTCAAAAACATCTATTTTTGTTGTGAATAATTTACAACGTGAATAATGTGAAAACAATAAGACACGATAGCAACGACTATCTTTCTACTCATGGAGTCTCACAATAAATATACAATTTATAAAAGAACATAAAAAGTAGAGTTAATTATAGTTAAGCTCTTACGCACATCTAACATTTTCAACTTTTTAAAAATATATATGTAAATTTGTAAATATAAAAGTTTAAACAATATATTAAATTGTTATCATATGTTTTTTTAATTTTATTATTATAAGTAAAAAATGGTTTCTGTTTGTATTTATGTTTTGCAACGTTAAATTTAGATTAAATAAAACTTAGATAAAACACAATTATTTACTATCGCAATGTGTCATACAAAATGAAATATATAGGTACAACTTTAAACAAATATTGTGTATTAATAACATTGAAATTAAATATGTTAATTATGACTTCTTAAATAGTTTAAAGTGTTGTTTTTATTTGCTGCCATAATTATTTCAGAGTAGATTTCTACAAGAAAAATAACAATGCAGATTAAAATTAAGAAAATAGTTTTAATAAGAAAAATCATTTTAAATAAGCCAAAATATAGCTATAGCTGAATATATTAAAGTTCTCCCATATCCGCATAAAATCTAAACAAATGAAAAATTGATATAATTAAAATATTTTTTTTATATTGCCTTCTTTCATTTCTGACAATTGAGACATTTATTTGACTGATACTAACACAATTAAATGATCGAGTAAACGATATTATTTTTACATTCTAGACAGTTTTGATATATTAGAGACTAAACCTTTATTGCAAGTTGTCAAATTGACAACTCTCTTCAGATAATCTCATATTTAGTTGAAAAAGTTTACAACTTACTCAGGATAATGTTTGTAGGTAATAAATTCATGTAGCTAAATATATAGTACTATATAACTGTAATATGCAATAACTCCCTATAAGTGTATTTATTTATATGACATGTAGTATTATATATATATATTTACATTTGAAAACCGGTAATTACATACAAATCCTCATCCTCATCAAGACCATTGTCACTCTTAATGAGGAATCCTTCTCTGGAATCTTTCTTCCGATGTTTTTCTTGAGCAATTCGTGGCCATGTAAACCCACTATAGAAGCTGATATCATCCTGCTATCTTGTCTTTGATCGCCCGCCTTGATCTTGTCTATTCCGTCACCCTGATTTTCCATCTGTTGCTCTTAAATCCTGAGACATGTCCAGCCTCTCTATGTATGTTGATTATTCTTCTTCTTAGTGGTCGTTGCAATGTTATTATATTAATATTGACTCCAGTGTTCTTTCGTATCCAGGTGTTTCTTTTCTTGTCACGTAGTGTCACGACCATGATGCGCTTTCTCTCCCTTTGGACTACAGTGAAGGGATCCGTGAGGACATATTCCAGTTATACATAAAATCTAATAATAATTAAAAATAGTTATTTTATTTTTTTATATATGATTTTTTTATATATATGGAGATTTAAATATTCTATTAATGTTTAAATGTTTGTGGTATATTATTTATTTATTGCTTTTAATAATATAAGTTAAAGGATCCGTTTAGTTTAATTATTGTTATTATTATTATTATTTTATTACATTTTCCTGTTATTTGTTGTTATTCTTTCTTTACTTCTATAGTAATGTTTTTATCTATTTATTCTTTGTACAATTAATAATATACACGTTTTGTCTACGACCAAAAACAATAAAGATTAGAAAACTATTTTCAAATACAAAATACTTTACACATATTTAAAATTGTGCTAATTAATATAAACTATAAAATCCAAAATCCAAAATGGTCATATTAAAAAGATGATGTTGTTAATTTAAAATGTACGCAGATGCTTGATGCTGGAACAGTGCCTCATTTATCATCATTATTGCATCTTTTTTTTAAAGAACAATTTTCCCTTTTTTATATATAAATAATGTAGTTAATTCTAATAATAAATAATAATTGATACGAATACGAATACGAATTCATTGTCAATACTAACATTATATAATATATTGTATATTTACATTTTCTATAATGTTTATATCTTTGAACTATTGCTATATTTTTTATCATACACAAAACTAATGGCCTATTTGTATACTAAAGTTAAGTCCTTTTATTTCTAAAGCATAATTGTAATGAGTAAACTTAACATCTGTTTATAAGAATATTATTCTTAATTGATTTTAAGTTTCACATTTTATTTCATCATATATGCAGTTAGGAAGGATAAGGCTTTATAGTGTTTTCGATTATATTCTCATGAATTATTCTAATTTTTATTAGCTTTTTATATTATTAGTTTGAAACTGGTGAATATTGTTGTGTTGTATAAATTACATTTTAGATTCGTTTAAAAAATGTTTAAAATAAAATCTAAAATGTAAGTTATAAAGTACAACAATACTCATCAGTTTCAAGCTAATAATATAAAATGCTAATAAAAATTTGCAAAATTCATAAGAATATAAAAAAAAACCTTCTTACTAGATTGGTTGTAAACATCATAATTCCTTATCACTGAAGATTCCATAATTGCGACTATCGATAAATATAATTTTATGGTTATGTCACAATTATAAAACGTCAACTTGCCAATTTAAACATGGCTTGGTTTGATCCAACATCCTTGGAACCTAAGACACACAGATATCCTTTTCAAACGGTAAAACTATCCCGCCCTTTATTTATATTAATAGCTCCGCAATAATCCCAAATTTGATGCAAATCTACAAGCATGATTTATTCTCGAGTTAGCCAATATAAAAAGGCTTGCTTATATGTAGATTTTATGAATTTGGAACTAAAGCATGAATGCCTTTATCAATTTAAAAGCTGCTAATATAATCTGCATCATGTATTCATGATTCTGTTATATATTATATAACTATCTGTATTCGTATAGCTCACTTTTATCGGAATATATATGCAGGTTAAATTTATGAATTAGAGATGTTTGTGTCGTTAGTGAATTTTTATTTTTAAATAGAACTTAAAACGTCTCAAGAACTATTTAACTCACCTTAAGTTATTCAGTATTACTTGATACATGCAAGAATTATTAATTAATAATTATTGAAAAACGTACTTATTTCTCAATTATGTAGTAATAATTTAATTAAAGTTATTTTAACCCCCGCATTCCGCCCTTCCCACCCGAATCCTCTCGCACTGTAATTTTACCCAAAAGTGAGGTTTTTCTGCATCCAAAGAGGTGGGGAGTAGAACAAATGATTAACACAGACTTTTTATATAAAAATGCTTATATCTCTTAAAAATGATAACATTTTGATTCGGCTACTGATTTGGGTATGAAATAATTCACGAAGAACAACATAATTTTTTTTCTTACAGAAAATACAAAAAAATGTTTTCGAATATATATAATTAACGTTTAAAAAAATATGACGAAATTCTATGTTTTTACTTGTGTTTTATAAAAAAAATTTTGACTATTTTTTAATGAAAGATATTACAAAAAATCATTATTTAACTTCAGGTGAAGTTTCAAAACTCAACTCTAATAGGAAGTTTAAAACAACCGGAGAAGCCACATGATTCCCGGATATAGACGCGCAAAAAGCCTGATATGAAATTGGTTAAGCAACATCTTTTATAAAATAATTTCTAAAAAGCTATAAATATCGTAAGTGTGCAAACTAATGTAATGATCGATAAAAGTAAAAAGAATAGTGTACTTATAGTTTTTCTATATAAAAAAACTAAACTGTAACACTATTCGAACACAATCAATTTCTTTATAAATTATTACTGCGGATGTGCACCTGTATTCATACTGTTCAATACATAGAGTAAATATACATAGAGCTTTGACTCTTATTGATTTCATATATGTACATTGCGCTGTAAATTTTCGTCGATAGAAAATCGTTGTATTTCAATGAAGTTTGTATAAACGGGTAAGAAAA
>JAYRBW010150964.1:0-14319 GCA_036023295.1 Invenusta paracnida | reverse complement strand
AATAGAAATATAGGAATTACTAATATATTACCTATATATGTAATATAAATATAAATATTATAAATACATATATTATATACATAGAGGTAATATAATAAATATATACATATTATTAATAAATATAGATATTATAAAACTGTAAAAAAGAGTAATTATAGGTACCCAAATGTGTATAAAATAATGTCATAAATATAAAGCACATTTTATTTAGGATTTTGAAATAATTACATTTTAAAATTGAGTTAGTCTAGTCTAGTCAATTGTTAGTCAAGTATTAATCTGTGATCCTAATTTATGTGCATGGAGTTAGCACTTGACTAACCATTTTGGACTAAGCCAAGACTGATCCATCTTTAACCTCTTCCATTGCTTTGACTAGCCAATAGAAAAGGTATTGCTACAAATATGTATTAAAAAGAGGATCAGATATAAAAAGCATTGCTTGTAATTTTTCTTTACAGTATCTCCAGTCACCTTCTACACTATTTGTATAAAGAGTTGATCATTGGGGTCAACAAAGTGCAAAGTATGATTGACCATTTCATGTAAAGGGAGTAGGTTGTAACTATAAGCTTGCCATACAGCCATACTTGCCATTACAGCCATCTGTAACAATTTAGCAATGACAATGTGAGTTCTGGGTAGTACATACATGCTGTCAAGAAGTACTGTCGTGAGAAGGGCTTGCAGATGAACAATCTGAAACCTTAACCATACATGTGGTGGTACTATTCCATTGAACCAAAGTTTGCACCCCCCAATGAACAGGACCAAGAGCTCCACAGTGGTATTTTCTTTGGAAGAAGTTTGATTTGTCTATTTTGATGACTTCACCTGGTCTACTGAGTTGTACCAGAAGGTTAATAAAGAATTGACAACAGATATTGCTAAAAAAGTTATTCCAATCCACTAGACTATGACATGATACACCAGTCACACACATGGCACTATCTTGGCAATAGAATACAAGCCAAGTGCCTTTTATCTGTCTTTAGCTTTATAATTTTTAAGAAAAATATTTATTATTTATTTTACTATCTAAATTAACATGAGATATACTTCTATAAATATGTTTTTATAAAAATATTTGTATTTCTTTAACTTTTAGAACTAAAATCATGATAGTTTTTTATTATTAATTAATTGTACTTTAATTTTTTTCTTTTCAAATATTGTTTTTTAGATTATAGTATATATATAAACAATTATTATATCAATATATTGTTACATAAGAAAATTGCATCTTCCATTTCTATACATAATTTTATGTCTAATAGGATATAATATACATCCATATATTAGATTGAATATTAATTTAATAAATTAATGTCAAATAATTTGTTATTGCACTATATTAATTAATATTTATACTGTTTTATGATATAGTTTTTATATAATTTAAAAAAGTTGTATTAAAATAATAATTATTTTCATTCAAATATTATAGAAATGATCAGTGTATATTTAATTAAAATTAATAGGGCCAATGATTTATAATATATATTATATCATTTTAAGGAGCATTACAGGTATATATACAGGGTGTTTCTACATTTGTATTCTATGATAAACAAATTAATTAAAAAATCTGTTTCTCTGATGAACATGATTGTTAAACAAATTGGAAAATATGATAATTGTAACCCTATTGGAACCTCTGTCAAATCCAGAGATCTCGATCAATTTTACTCATTTTTGGATATAATTAGCATCAGGATCAGGTGAAATACCCTGTATTTATGTATACCTACAGTCAACTCTGCTTATAGACATATACAAACAGTGGTGGATTTAGCAGGGGGGGGGGGGGTCAAAGGTGGCATTTGGCTTATTAAATTTAGTTTATATGGTCAGTGAGTCAGCTTGTGTAAATTAGTTTCATAGAGATTGATCATTTTGATAGGCCAACTATCTTAAGAGGTCTTAAATGCATTCTAGGTCTTATAACCTTATATTTTTGGGCGCTATGCACCAATTATTATAGATTGAACACGTAGCCATGGCAGTGCCTCACAGTAAAGCACCCCTTTGCTGCCCTGCCTGGCAAAATAATTCAGCTGGCTTAATAGGACATAGATATCAGCTGTGATAACCAGCCCTCTTAATGCACAAACAATAGATTACATGATGTCATCATCACTTTGGCGTGAGAACCAGTATGAAGGTGTGTTGAGTTAGAATACCCACACAGTATGAGCATCACTGTCACATGACTTATTGTGTATAACTTGCATTCTCTGTGCAAACAAGATTAGAAGTGCTTTAAAATTGTATATTACTGATTTGACTTTCATTAATTTGAAATGTCTCAATATAAAGACCTCTCTCTTTGACTATATTTATTTATATTAAGTATATAACTGAACTCACAAGCTTTGGCTGCTAAAATACCTGATTTATAAGTATCTAAAAAATAAGTTCCTTTTTAAAGCACTATCTAAAATTGAGTTACCACCTAAATTATTTAAAAATAAAGTTCTGCGTTTTTAATGACCGGGGTTGTATATATCTATATTACCGTATAATATATATTAGTAATTTTTCTAAAAGTATTTCCTTATTTAAGTTCAAATATTTTATTATATTATAAGAGGCCATAATCAAGGAGAAATGCATTCTCAGTGCCCAGTTCTTCTGAATTGAGCAAATGCCTCTGGGTTATGGTATAATGTAGACAGTCTTGTACTTGATATTATGCTGAACTTTTCATTAAATCCTGAAAATTTCATTTCAAAAGCTATGAAACCATTACACTAAAGTAACTGTAATTTATATTCTACTCAAATGCATTTTTTTTTAAATGTATCTATAAATATTACTTTAACCCTTTCTTTAAATTTTTATCTCAATTAACAACTCCCTTCAACAGAGAGGTAAATTAAAATCTATCCATGTTTAGCTCAGATTTAATTTTTTAATTTTGTTAACTCTCAGACTGTACTATTCTCACTAGTGCATGTAATTTAGTTTAATGTTTTTTTTTATATTTTATCATGATTAGTTAGCCTCTAAGATAGAACACAGTTGACCTATCTATACCATATTATAAAAATCAATACATTAAAGTGGTTGTTTATCCATAGTGATGGAAAAATATATATATATATATATAATAAAAGTACATATTTGTAATATTACTGATTTATTCTATAAGTACCCATGTATAAATATTGATTTATATTATAATTCAAGCAAAATAATCATTTATAAATAAATTATTAGATTATTCATGAAATATGTCTTGACTTGTCTTATTCATAACATTGTTCACTGTTTACTCATATTTATAATTAAATATGGTCCTTTACTAAATTCTCAATATTTTTAAAGTAAACTTTTTTATTTTATACATATGAGATTTGTGTAAATTCATTATCAGATAAATAAATATTAATATATGTAATCTTTAAAATATATCAAATATTTTTGTATATGACATAAAACAAATAAAGGCATTAATTTCACATGCCTGACATAATATTTTTCTCAATACAAATTGTGTGAAAATGATGGATTAAGTTTTAATGGAAAACATATCCTTGTAAATCAAGCTTATAAATCAGTATACTTATTTACAAACCAGTAAGGCCTCCCATTTTAAACTTTACTTTCCCCGCATTATCTGAAGTCAACCAATAAGGACTGAGTACCCCCCTATGAGAGAATATTCAAACACTGGTCTTCCAATTTTCTTTCAGAAAGCAGTGAAAATGGCTCCCAGCGAATGGGATCGGATTGCAAAGATCGATATCGACGCGATCGATTATGACAGTGTTGACACATACTACGAGCTTATATCGGAGGTATGACAGAGAGTTTGTAGTAGTAAAAACTAAGTAGTCATGCTTGCAGCATCTATTATGACCTATTTAAGGGTAATAATGAGTATAGAGAAATGTCGAAAATAATCCATCATACAATCGTAACATGCAAGAGAACACTATAGTCAGATGTAAATATTGGCGAGACATTTTGAATGAGTCTGTGTCACATTATACGTTCGATAAGTTTAGACTTCGGACTTGTACAGTCTGCTGTTTTCATATTTGATAGAAGTATGTCACATTTGAATGATTTAGGAGTGATCTATAATCTAAAATTTGTCAAAAATAGATTTTTAAATATAAAAAGTAGCTATAATAATTTTCGTATACGTAACTTCAATAAATTATAATTAATTTGTTATCGTAATCTATCAAATAGTCTGATTTTATGAATGTATCACTTAATTGTCCATTGACTAGAGTAGCTATAGGGTATCTCGGGTGTTAACCATACTCAAAAGTTGATTTAAAGTTTGGAGTACAATTTTCTAAATGTCGGTGTTGCCGGCGGTAACACTTACTTACATCGGTGTTACTTTGCTGGATGGTGATATTTGTATAAGAAACTCACAAAGTTTGAGCTTTTCTAAGTTTCATGATGTCGCCTCTGTTTCGGACAGGTTGAGGCGGATGGCGTGGACCTCAAACCACTTCAGCATGCCTTCGAGGTCATCCAGACCATGCTCAATCTCAAGTACGAGCAGACTAAAGTCCAAGAGGAAGAGCTCGGCGAAAAGACGGAGAAGGTCAAGTCCCTTCTCAACGAGAAACGCGAGTTGGAGTCGGAGAATCAGGAGCTCCAGCGCTTGGGAGCTGGTGCGGACGACAGGGAGCTCATTCAGGAGAAACGGGGCTGGGAGATCGAGCGCGAGAGACTGGAGAATGAGGCGATGGACCTGAAGGAACGACTCCACGAGTTCACGAAGGAGAAGGAGGTCCTGACCTCGGAGCGGGCCACGATGACGCTCAAGATCGAACGCCTGGCGGAGGAAAACGCGCAGTTTCGTGAGAACGAGAACTTCCTCAAGACCCAGAACGATCAACTGCGCGGCAAGGCCACGAGTGGTGCCAAGGGTGAGGACATCGAGTTCAAGAAGCAGATGAGCAACTTGCGTGCGGAGTTGCGCGCCAAGAAGGCGCAGATTGACGCCCTGGAGGATGACAAGAGCAAGCTGTACGACGATGTGGCACGTCTTCAGGAGAACCTTGCCACAGCCACGGCGGAGATGGAGAACGCCACGGAGGAGTACGCGAAGATGAAGGAGATTGTCATTCAGACGGATCACGAGCTGGGTGAGAGACGGACAGAGTGCGACCTTCTCAAGGCTCAGGTGGGCAACTTGACGGACCAGTTGAGGAAGAAGGGCGACTCGGATGATGAGATTATGGTGGCGCTGAACAACAAGGTGGAGGAGTGGAAGCAGGTGGGTTTCTTGTCGATTTTGATGGTCGTACGAGGCGTGTGAGTATTTCTTTATATATAAGTAGCTTGTCTGTCTTCTCTTTCATCTGTCGGGTGGTGCGTGCAGATAATCGCCGAGAGGGACTCGGAGAGCGTCCACCTCTATCAGGAGAACCGTCGTCTGAAACAGGAACTGCAGAACGCCGGTGTGGACTCGGATAGAGCGTCGGTTCAGGCCCTCTTCAAGACCCTCAAGGAACGCGACGGACAGGTATAACTGAGGCTTAGTTGTAGAATGCCGCCAAGTGGTCTATTTATTACCCTAACTTTATACCTGTATAATATCGAGAATTTCTGTGCTTTGATCTCACAGGTGAAGCTCCTAAAGGAGCAGCTTGATCTGGCCACAAAGGAGATTGAAGCAAATGCCGAACTCATGTCAGAGATGAAACGGGAGATGGAGTCGACGGGACGCGGGCCTAGCGATCGTCAGGCCACGAGAATCAGAGAGTTGGCTGTCCTCTTGAAGGAGAAGGAGGCGAGGATCAAGATGGCGGATGACTGTCGACTTCAGGTGAGTTAACTTGAGATGGGGAGTCAAGATCACCCTGTTGCTTGCTCTGGGTGATGGTTCATTTCTTTATTAATTGAAATAAAAGCAAAATATTTGGAAATAATCGATACTTGCCGCCATCTCTATTGATTATATTGACTATCGATCTGTCCACAGGCGGAGCAAGCGGCAGAAGACAAGGACCGAGAACTGATGGATGTGAGCGAGCGAAATCGTCGTTACGAAGAGGGCGAGTACGGCCTAGTGGACGCCGTGGCGGAGATAAAGATGTGCAAGGGCCAGATCCACAACCGCGACCTCAAGATTGAGGAGCTCTGTCTCGAGGTGAATAAGGCACAGATGGAGGCGAGCGAGTGTCGCCTGGAGAACGAACACCTGAGGACGAAGCTGGGCATGAGCCTCGACGCCCCGGTCGATATTGAGGGCTATCGACGAAGCAAGGCGATACAAAAGGAGGAAGACAAGGCCCTATCGATGATTCTGCAGAAGGAGGTGTGTTGGCGTTGTCGTCTGTGATTGGCTCGCAGGGTTGACTAATCACAGTGTTGCTCTATATTTACAAGGACAATTATTGAATTATTATATATTATTAATAAGCAGCCAATCAAAACGCTTTATAACGCCGGTATATATGACGAACAGACTAGCAATTTAGACCATAACCAATTAAATTGTGGCAATGTTAGAGCATTTTGATTGGCTAAGCGTCGATTACACATTTTTAGACGAGTGTGTCTGACTCATACTTTTTCATCGATCTCAGACAAGAAGTATGTACCAAGCTATATTATACATTTATATCTTTAGAGGTACATTTGGTTCTGGAGGCTTGTGACAGTCCTTTATCCTTTCAGATCGAGAACTTGGAGGATGAGCGGTACTCCTTGAAGCGAAAGATACGAGCCCTAGCCAAGCAGGTCGGCACTCGGGCAGGCTCTATTGGAATCTCGGCTGACGACGCTCTGGATCTCGACGAATTTGGCGCCATAGAAGGTACAATGCTACAGTGGGATGGGAGTTGTTTTGTCTCCGTTTTAATATAATTCATATTACATTGAAGGCGCTTTCTTGTAATTAATGTGGGTTTATTAAAACGGCGACATTTTCTAACAACGCATTTTACTAACCATAATAATAATTCTATGCTGATAGTGGATGTTTAATGAAAACAAATACGTTTGCTACATTTATCTTGCGATTATATATAATTATATAACTTATCTGTCCTTTGCTATTGTCTATTTTCATCTTTTAATGTAACTAAAGTACTACCGGCTAAATGACTTTAAGACATAATTAAATTACACTACTTGTAAGTAGTAAGTCGTTTAAAGGGCATATAATTACAAAATTGTATTATTTTTATCTAGAATATTTGCCCTCTGTTTCTCTGTGTACATTTATTTATTTTTATCCGCCCTGGTCCAGTGGACGAGACAATGATGACCGCTAAACGCTCCACAGGTGTCCACGCCTCCGGCAGACCGCCCATGTCCGGACGGGGTGGTAGCACAAACCGTGGAGGTGGAGGCTCCGACACTATGAACCTCAGGGTAAGTTTGTGTGTTCCTGTTCCTTGAATATTCTTATATTGCAATGTCCGTCAATTGATTGATTGATTGACAGATGAATGAGCTGAATCGAGAGGTTGGACGGAACGTGAAAGATCTCGATGATAAGATGGGCGAGAACATGGCACTGGCCACGAAGAACGAGTACCTCCTACAAGAGAACTCTGCGCTTCAAGAGGCTCTGATTGAGTTGAAAGAGGAGATCCACAAAGTGGGTGGTGCTGCTCCTCTTCAGGGAACGGGCACTAGGAACCTCGAGGTAAGAAATCCTTCCTATAATGCTATATCTACCGATTTTACTATAATAACAGCCTACTTGTCATTGTCACGTGACCCCGCCATTTGAATGCAGTGCTCGAGTCTGGACAAACTCCTGGCGGCGATGGACAGTCGGAAGATCTCGTCGGACTTTGATGCCGGCATCCACATGAAGGCGCGTGTCGACCATCTCGAGGGACGCAATGCCGAGTTGCGCTCGGAGCTGCGTGAAGTCCGCGTGGAGATGGCGGCGCAGCGTCTCGACCTGGACAAGCGGACCGAGCGCCTGGCGCGTGTGGAGGATGAACTCAAGGCTGTCGGTGACTTTAGCACGGGTGAGCGATTCAGCACAGGCTGGCTCAGGGGTTAGCACGTTCGCTTTGCAGCTCGGAGGTCCTGGGTTCGAGTCCCGGTCCGGGTCCGACATTTCTTAGATGACTTTAAATTGTAGACTATTTTATAAACAATCCATTGCGTATTATAAATAAATAAATATTTTTTTTCTCATCATTTTATGCTTTAACACATTTTTTGTACATTTGCCTAATTATTTTTATTGTTTCCAATTTGTAGAAAAACCGGATGAAGGTGACGTATTTTATTATTCGCACGTTTTTTTATTAAATAATTTCTAATTTTTTTACTAAATCACGACTTTCTGTATTTATGTTATAAAGTTCTGTTACCGTTTTCTCCTCATGTAGTTACCCCCCTCTCCCCATCTTTTCCTTTTCACTGACGATAAAGTATTCACAGACACTGGAAGTATTTCCTCTTTTTAGCCTCTTTTAATTTTCCCGACCTTCATTGACAACCGTATTTTAGGCCCCGAAAGTTTTGGATTCATTTTTTTCTCCCCATTTTCTGGCCCAATGACTAGTTGATTACTTTCAAGTACTTCACAAAAAGAGTCACCGTTTCATTTGTTTGTAGTATTAATGAACTGTTTTTAAAGGTAATTGCTTAGAATCAAATCATATCATTTTGTTCGAGAGACTTGTTTTATTTGATTTTTAAAACACTTAACTAACATAAAAGTAATATTTATTTTACTGTTCAGTTATTTTAACCGCAGAAAGCATATTATTTAAATTGTAACTTTTGATTAATAAGAGAATATCTTTAATTAGAAGGCATCATAGTATAAAACTTATCTTCAATAGTGAAGCTATAATATATAATTATAAATATCAATTTATTTTGAAAATGCGACATGTTTATGGATATTTTCTCGCACTAAAAGAATTAATTTTAAAATGTCTCATTAAGCAATATTATGAAATATTATTATATTTATAAAACATGTTTAAGCGACATTGATACAGTCTGTTTTCTATCGTGAGAATGATTTAAGCAATCCTTGTGTTTTAAATAACGTGGTTTCAATCAGCTTAGCGTGTGATCCCTAAAATGCCCCTGTTTCATTGGCTACGTCCCATCCAATCACAACAGGCGCGCCCGGCACACTTCGCACTGCCGGCCTCCCCGAGGGCATGACAGCGAGCAGCTCGAACACGATCGCCTCGCTCAACGAGCATCTCATCCAGGTTCTGCACGAGCTCACGGAGAAGAGCAAGACGTTGAGCAAGACGGACAAGGCCCTGGAGAACTATCGGCGGAAGTATGCCCTGGCCCGCCATCAGCAGGGACTCCTCTATCACGACTTTGTTGAGAGAAAGAAGGTGAACTACCGGCAGGCTTGTAAAGTTGATTCGGTTATAGTGTTGAGGTGCAGAATATTGATTCCTGTCTGTTCTCCTTCAGACCTGGGAAGTAGAGAGGAAGGCCCTAGAGGAGAAGATGACGAGCATTGAGGGCTGCCGGGCCGAAGATCAGGTTCGGCTGCAGGAGTTCGACCGCATGTTGGATACCTTGGGGCAGGGGGAACCGGAGATGAGGAGACGAGTGGGTGAGGTGACACGTCAGGTCACGGTACTTCGAGTGAATGAGAAGGCCCTGATTCGTCGATACGATGCTATTCTCGATATTGAAAAGGGCTTACGCAGGGTGAGTACTTTCTTCTCATTGGCCCTTTGTTTTGCCTTTTCCTGTACCCTGGCTGACTGCGTCCAATTTTCAGGAGAACAATCGCCTCAAGAACGAGATAATTCAGATGGAAGCCACAGTGACGGAGCGGCTAGGTTACTATCAACGCTATAAGGAGGTCACGGCTTACAAGGTCAATTCACTGCAAAAGACCCTCGACGATTCTGTGCCTAGAGGAGATTTGGATCGTTTAATGCGCCGACACGATGAGTTGACAGAGAAGTACCGGGCCTTCCTGGAGTCACAGAACTCGCTGATCAGCCGGAGTGCCTCGATGGATCAGATGGAGACGGAATTGAGGCAGACGAGAGTTGAGCTTGCGGCTCTCAAGAAGGCTTTGGAGACGGAGAAGGAGAGGAGGAATACACTGGAGATGGCCTGGGAAGAGGTTAATAAGCAGGTGAGGGTGCTGGAGGAGAGAGAGAGAGTAGAGAAAAGAAAGAAGAGAAGAGAGAGGATGAAACGAGAGGAGTGAGGAGAGGAAAGAATATAAAAGTGATGAGTGAGGATAATAAGAAAAGAGATGGGAGGAGAAGAGAGGAACGAAAAAGAAAAGACGCAAAAGGAGGGGAGAGGAGAGAGACTGTAGAGGATAAAGAAGAGAAGCGAAAGGAGAGGAGAAAGAAGAGAAACGAAAGGAGGGGAGAGACTGTAGAGGATAAAGAAGAGAAGCGAAAGGAGAGGAGAAAGAAGAGAAGCAAAAGGAGAGGAGAAAGGAGGGGAGAGACTGTAGAGGATAAAGAAGAGAAGCGAAAGTATAGGAGAAAGAAGAGAAGCGAAAGGAGAGGATAAAGAAGAGAAGCGAAAGGAGAGGAGAAAGAAGAGAAGCGAAAGGAGAGGAGAAAGAATAGAAGCGAAAGGAGGAGAGGAGAGGAGAAAGAAGAGAAGCGAAAGGAGGATAGGAGAAAGAAGAGAAGCGAAAGGAGGAGAGAGACTGTAGAGGATAAAGAAGAGTAGCTAAAGGAGAGGAGAAAGAAGAGAAGCGAAAGGAGAGGAGAAAGAAGAGAAGCGAAAGGAGGAGAGAGACTGTAGAGGAAAAAGAAGAGAAGCGAAAGGAGAGGAGAAAGAAGAGAAGCGAAAGGAGGAGGGAGACTGCAGAGGATTAAGAAGAGAAGCGAAAGGAGGGGAGATGATAGGAGATTTACCTCAAAAGACACGGATTCTGAGCCACGCCAATTGGAAAAGCAAAAGTATACACACAAAATATGTGCCGAACTAGTTTTCAATGTAATTTTCGTCAGAGCAATGATAAATGAAATAAAATTTGTCAGCACAAATGTATCAAATAATTAACTTCAATAGAGTAGGTTTTGTCACTAGCGGCTACTAGATTATCCGTGATAGGCAGATATCTAGTTGTTCGGTTTAGGTCATTTCTCGAAAGCTATTGTCAAGATACAGTGCATCCTTTATCTAAGAAAAGGAGGCCCTGTTTGAAGAAGGTGATAGTTTTAGATGATAGGTGAGGTGAGGAGTGAAGAAAGAAAGGTTGCTTGCGTCCATCTTTTTACGATATTAGTCTATCGAAAGAAAAAGACTGACTGCTCATCACTGTTCTCTCATTATATAGAAGGGTGGCAGCGGTGGCGTCTCTCTCAATGACAGCAATCTATACTCGATCTCCAAGAAGGTCACCACCCTAGAGATGAAGGAATTGAACGAGAGAGAACGCGCGGATCACGCCGCACGCCTCTATGACAGCCTCAAAGTGACCTTCACCGAGCTGGAGAAGAGGAACGTGGAGCTGGAGGAGAAGTTTTCTGCCATTACGCGGATCAATCTCGACCAACAGAAGACGGAACGGGAACTGCGAGACTTACTCACTGGTGAGGCACTGCTTTCAGTGACGTATGAGAGTGATATATATATGTATGTAAGGACTCTTAATTACGCACCAGTCTTCTCTGTCTTTTGATTGGCAGAATGCGTCGCCAAGGAGATACATGACGCGGACAAGAAACGTCTGGCGCTTTTGGAGAAGACGGAAATCGCGTTGAAACACGAAGTAGACCAACTCAAGGTTTGTACTGATTGGCCGAGTAGACTTGTTAGTGATGACGTAGTACTATCTTATTGTCTCCTTTGATTATTATTTCTCTCTTCAGGAAATGTCGGAAATCGCGACCTCGCAGACGAAGAACTTCCAGAATCAGCAAGACTTCCGCGACAAGGAGGTTACCTCCCTCCGTCAGCAACTCCTCGACATCCAGTCCCAGTCGGACGAGAAGTCCATCATCGGTAAGCTCCATCGCCACATCGTTCAGCTGCAGCTCTCAGAGTCGACTTCTGTTCGCAAGTTGGATGATTCCCAGCAGAGAATAGGGCGCCTGGAAGCGCAACTTCTTCGCCTCGAGAAGAAGACCGATGACAAGGACATGTCCATGTACCACACACGCCTGGAGGCACGGGCCCGACTCAAGAACCTCAAGGACACTGTTAATGTGAGTCGGGGTCATTTACTATCACCGAAAGTTGCTCGAAAACTTGTAAAATACTTTTCGTAACTTTATATTTTATTTTGTAATTATTCGTTTTTTAAATAACTTGCTACTTGCAAATAGTATATGAATTTTTATTATTGTAATTTCGATTCTATTTCGAATATTCAGGTAATATACATATATATACATTGGGCGATATTTCTACGCTGTCAAAAGACATAGAGTATATTCTTCTCTTGTTGTCGTGTTTAGTCGCTCCGAAGTCAGTTTGCTGGTAGCATCCCCCTCGGCCGACAGGAGAAGTTCACCAAAACTCTCATGTCTGTTCAAGAGGAGAAGCGACGAGTGGAAGAGGAACTAAGAGCTGCTGAGGACAAGAGGGTCTCATCCGAGGACGAACTATCAAGTGGGTCTTCTATTCCCCCACTCCCCTCTCCTCGCCTTTCCCCCCTTCCACCCTCTTACCCTCTTTTGGTATAATACTCTTAAGTATGTCTGATTTCCGAGGATTTGGTTTGGAGGAATACTGACCGGTGTCTTTCTTCCATACCACCATGGTGCGCAGGTCTGAAGGTGAAACACGCTGGCCTCCACGAACTACTCACGGCTCTGAAGAACAATCGAGGGGCTGAGAAAGTCACCGAATGGCACGGCAAGATGGAGAACCTTCGCCTCGAAGAAATGAAACTCAAGCGACAGGTATGCAAGAGAATTGCTAATCCTCGTCTTTTTGCCGTTTTCTACCTCCTTGTTGTTTCAACCACCACCTTCAGAACGAGCGACTGCGCCAGGACATCGTCCACCTGAAGTCCGTCATCAAGTCGCAGGAGCTGCAGCTCACCCAACACGAAGAGGAGGCCGTCAGGCAGGCCAAGGAGTTTGAGGAGGAACAACTTCGCTGGGAACAGCGTGAGCTCGAGATGGAGCGGTCCATGGCCAATCTTGAGTCGGCTCACGGTGAGGTTGTCTCAGTGGCGGGCCGGCTCGAGGGCGTTGCCGGGCAGAAGAGGTCGGGAACGAGTGACCTGCCGGATCCCAACATGCCGCTGCCGCATCAACTGGAGCACGCGGTGGCAGCGATTAAGCGGAATCTGCGGACCATCTTTGAGCAGCAGGCGGAGATTGTGGATAGCAAGAGGGTAGGTTGTGTTGTTATCTCCTAAACAACTTTGATCGTCTATAAACTTGACTGTCAACTTGTCTGTTTATAGAAACTGAAGGCAATGGAGGACCAGGTGAAGGAGCTGGAACGAACCCTCCTCAAACGAGAACGCTTCATCAACGAACTCCGACTCCGCCTTCCCGCCACGGAGGATCGAGATGAACGCCTGAATGCCGTGTCTGCCACCGCTCTCACGGTTGCTATGGGTGATTCCGGGGCTGGTGGGACGAGTTATGTCGAGGAGCAGACAGTGACTGCGGCACAGACCACGGTGGCAGGGCTGCAGGCGCGTCTGAGAGCCAAGGAAGAGTCCTTGGTGAAGTATCAGGAGATGCTGAAGGGGTCGAGGGAAGATATGGAGCGTACAAATCATGAGCATGCCGAAGATATGCGTGTCATGCAGGCCAAGGTCTGTCTATCTATCTATCTCTGACCGCCTGTCTGTCTGTCTATCTATCTCTGACCCCATGTCTGTCTGTCTGTCTATCTATCTATCTCTGACCGCATGTCTGTCTGTCTATCTATCTATCTCTGACCGCCTGTCTGTCTGTCTATCTATCTCTGACCGCATGTCTGTCTGTCTATCTATCTCTGACCGCATGTCTGTCTATCTATCTATCTCTGACCGCCTGTCTGTCTGTCTATCTATCTCTGACCGCATGTCTGTCTATCTATCTATCTCTGACCGCCTGTCTGTCTATCTTTCTATCTCTGACCGCCTGTCTGTCTGTCTATCTATCTCTGACCGCATGTCTGTCTGTCTGTCTATCTATCTCTGACCGCATGTCTGTCTGTCTGTCTATCAATCTATCTCTGACCGCCTGTCTGTCTGTCTATCTATCTATCTCTGTATCTGCCTGTCTGTCTATCTATCCGTGTCTGTATGTCAATCTATCTCTGTGTCTGCCTGTCTTTCTATCTATCCGTGTCTGTATGTCAATCTATCTCTGTGTCTGCCTGTCTTTCTATCTATCCGTGTCTGTATGTCAATCTATCTCTGTGTCTGCCTGTCTTTCTATCTATCCGTGTCTGTATGTCAAT
>JAYRBW010150953.1:0-14321 GCA_036023295.1 Invenusta paracnida | reverse complement strand
TGGGGTATATTTCTGACTATTGAAAATGGTGTATCCATCATAAAAACTTTTTGTGTTTTTATTTTATATATTTTTGTTGCTCTTAATGGTGTGTTTATATAAGGGAAGCTTTATTTGCCACTTTTACATCTCTCTATTCAAACGTTAGCGCAGTAATATTAGCGATAATTGTGTTCATTCCCTTAATTTGCTCTTTATTTATTTTCTGCCTGTGTGATCAGACGATTTAATATTATATTCTCTCGTGCAATATAAAATAAATTACTTTGTCTATTTTGGGAATCTGGGTATATTTCTCTGTATCAAATAAATTTTTATTTTATAGGTCTATTTATTTTCGATTATTTGTGCTGATTAGAGTTGTTGTATCTGTGTTGTGATTTTTTATATGATTAAAAATATTATAATTTCTATTTTTAATATATGTGCGTAGGTAGATTGAAGCAGTTAATTTATTGTACATTTCTAAAAAGCGTTAATTGCATGAATAATTTATAAAATTTATTCTAAATTTTGACTCAAAAGTTGTAAAAATAACTTATATTTAATAATAATGAGTCTTGTTTCATTCATTTCATGCGTAAATGCATTGATTTCAATAATAATGATTATATGAATAAAAATTACTATACTATAATAGTTATCTTTTTACAAATTTAATAACAAATAACACAGGAAGGGCTGTTATTTATAAAACTAATAACAAGCGGTTTTATGTTTATTTTTATACCATATTACAATGGTTCATTTTGAAGAAATCATTAAAATCTTACAAGATATTTTTTAAATTGTAGGCGCATTATTTGTGCATAAAATTATAATTACAATTTCGATATAAAATTATTTATGCATATTAGATAGTTACTTTAACTTCTATAGTGTAATTTATTTTGATATTAAAGTATCAATGTTGTTTTATTTGTTTTGTTTTTAATATATTTTTTATTGAACTTACATAACTAAAACTACTTTCTTTTAAACGAATTAATATGTAATGTTTTCTTTTTTTGACTAAGTTTGGATACATTATTTTCTTTAATACATTAGATATTTAGTAAATTTGAATTGGGTACAGTATTGGATTTGTTCAAATCAGTATGTTTGTCTTGATTTGAATATTATTTGAGATAACACACATTTGATTTGTGTCTTATTGAAACACATATTCCACAATTTCTGCTAACCTGTATCTGTAGCCATGCTTATTTAATATTTTTATCTTATTAGATCTACTCTCTTTTTGTTTAGATATCTACAATCGGTCCTCTCTTCCTGTGTTCTCTGGGTGGTACTGTTTTTGTTATACTCGGATTGGTAAGAGTAGCAGCTTTATTTTGTCTTAATGTTGAAACATTCAGTTTTGCTTTATTTTTTAGTTTATGTTGTTAAATAGTAGAACTTATTGTTATAATTTTTTAATACAAAATTGATTTGTTTACAAAATATTAATAGTAATTATAAAATCAATGAAGAATATATACAATATGCGGTTATATATTTTTAAATTATTATATAATTTTTGCCAGTACTACTTAAGTAGTATACTTATTTTTCATTAGTAATATAACAAGCAGCATATATTTTATTGAAACTTATAAACGGCATTTTTGTGTCTAGTATGTATTATATATTTTTAATTATATTTAAATGTTTCTGATTTTGTTTTAGTATAGCTATTATTTGATATATATATCAAAGTAAAGGTAAAAATATGTTACGTGGATTTTATTCTCCATACTAACAATGATGTGACTATAAAGTTTCTCAAATTACAGTGAGGATAATTCCTAATTGGATAAAATTAACAAAAATTAACGACATATTCCATTTTACTTGTATCAATGTAAAACAATTGAATTACTAAATATCTAACTTCATTTTTGTTAAGTTATAATACTTAATCCTGAATTTTAGTTCATCCTTACGTGATGATTAGCTACTTACAAAAGTAAAAACGTTATAATTAATCTGTCGCAAAGGACTAAAACTTTTCTGTTTTAATCTATCACAATATTAATCTGTAAATTAATTCGTCGTTATTTCAAGTCAGTTTTCCAACTTTGGATTTGAAAAAACAATCAATCGACAATTATTCACAATACAACCAAAAGACTTATATCTATTAATTAGTAATCTATTGAAGTTATATCTCGATAATGTAAGACCTATTGTCTGTAAACTACGTAGATTGAAAAATTCACTCCTAGTTACCTAACATACACCATATCCAAGCATTTATCAAGAAACGATGTTCACTGTTAGAATTTTTAGTAAGTTTTATTGTAGTGATCTAGATAATGTCTAATTTATACCTGAATCAGCAGGAATTTTAAATTTTTTCTGTTATTTATGATTATACATAATCTTTTGTGTAAACTAATGTTGGATAGGGTATTGTTATTTATTAGTTCAATGTTTTATTAAGACTGAAATGTAATGCAATTTTGTTTGATTCTGGTAAGCTGATAATTTACACGGACACGGTATAATTATAAAACGCAAAATTAAGTAATAATTATATACCTGATGAATGATTATAAGGAATCGTCTGATTGATTCCAGTGTTTGCTAATATACTCCCCCATTTCTTCATCGTCAGGTGACCTTTCTCGGGTCCTTATCCTCGAACCTGGTTCGACTGAAGTATACCCGCGAGTTGACCGAGTTCCGAGAAGCTGTCTACGACCAGCAGGAGATGATGGAGCCTCAGTCCGCAATGACGCCCTACCACGACGCCTATCCCGCCTCTGTAGTCTCCGGACCTGCCCACTCCTATCATCCCAGCACAATGGGCGGCAGCCAACATCATGGGGGTGGGGCGGGCAACTATCCTCATCCGGGTTCTATAATATGAAGACTCGTGCACTCATACGTGCTCTGCTTATTTGTTTACCCGCCTGGTATGTTTACTCTCTTTCTTTTTTTGTAATGTGCACACCCATCTCTCTACTGTAATATTGGGTGCAGTTTATACTTTAATTGATATTTAACATACTAACTTGGTATAAAGTTTTTGTAAAATCGTGACTATCGTCGAAATAATGTTGTTATTTTAAAAAGTCTTGCATTTTTTAAATAATAACAATGACGTTAATGTATGCTAAATGGTATATTTACAAAATATATTAAACAGAGTGGATTTATATAAGAATCAATAATATTCTATTTTTAATCGTTTCTTCTCTTGTCACCAGATAAATTCTTCTTAATGTGAAAATTATCGGATGATATGTATGTTGCTTCTGTCGAAGGTCTCTGTAATTTTTAATTAAAATTTACCCAATAAATATAGATCTCGATTTTTTCTGGATATTTGTCCTTAGATATATAAAACATAAGTTATAATTTTATCGTATTACTTCTCAGAAATCTGTTAAATTATACAATAGGCCGAAAATATGTATAATTTGCTTTTAATTACATATTTGATTACATTTTGTACTAATTCATTGTTTGGTATATGTATTTCTTTTTTCACGAAGATATACAATACGTCAACCAATAACAATTTGAATAGTACAATTTCTTAACCGTATACCATTTGAAAGTAGTGGCGATTTTAATAGCTTTTGGAAATATAATATAAGATATAGTATTTTGAGGACAACTTTTATTAAAAATTAGTTTGATTATATTTTTGAACAATTTGAACTATTTTTTAGTCGTTTAACATACTCTGAACATGTTATATCCTTCTTCTCATAAATCGTTTAAATATATATGCTCATTGAGTTGCTTAAAGTTGAATCTTATGACATTCTTACTCAATTTTTTAAACCGAATTAATATTGTCTCTTATAAACTGATAATTAATAGGTATCCCATATTTCTTTATATATTTGTAATGTACATTACGCGCAAAATGAGTTTATTTGGCGAGTGTTATAACAACCGATTTGCCTTTCTTTTAATATCTCACAGTTATTATTCACTCAAATTAATATACTATCATTCAAATTTTATATAAAATAATTTACTTTCATCATCAAGGGAGGTTTATTTATTTGATGTTTATATTTTTATAGGTTTTAACACATCTGTTCAATTTAAAACAAAGTTTTTATTAAAGCTTGAATTTATTTTCCTATTTTTTCTTAGCATTTTATTTAGTTTTGAAATGAAGAGTATTTTCAATTTTCTTGGGTATATTATTCGTCTTAAGTCTAAAATTCATTTAATCTGAAACGTACTTTAAAATTATATTTTAGCTGAAATTAATATTGCTTATTTCGTTTCAGATGAATATTGCTGTATACCTGCCTACTACATATTTATCTACATTCAGCTAATGTTCTCACATCGCTGCAATACATTACAGGACACCATAATCCATGCAAGAGTATTGTCTACTACTCATTTCAGGATGGTTACCCATACTTTAAATGAAGATGTGCTTACTAATGCTGTTTTGTCATGTTCTTCATAAGTGCATACATACTCAATTTTATATTTTGAAATAGTATCTTTCTGTATAGTGCTATACATGTCATAAATAACATACATAATATATTGTTATGATTACATCACATTTTGCGTATCTAGATAAACGGTACTTTTATACAAACCTGCTGAGTTGTTTATTTTGGCCTTTTTGAGTAACTATGTTATTCATAGGTATCTATTATAATGTAAACAAAAGATCAATGATTTAATAGCATGGTTGATGTAAGGAAAAAATCGGGGTTAACTTTTTTCATGAAATTGTTAACAACCTTTATGTACATTATCTTAATTATTCTTTATTATCATGGCGTGAATATAATTATATAATTTCAAGAAAAAGAAGAAAAGAGAGTATATTTAAATATTTATTTTATGATGCATAATTACATGACATATTGAATTTCAACCTCAAACTGATTTTTAGTCTAAAAACTGATTCTTGATGATGAACTTAATTATGTATTTTTTCTCTTAATTGTGGGCCCAATCATCGTCATCTTGTAACATAGACGAATTTAAAAGGGTTAATTTGTGTACTAATATTACATAGAGTAAATTACAGTATATCTTAGATATAAATATTATGCGTATATACCAATGCTATGTTTTATGTTACGAGTATGTACATGAAACATAGTCACTTGTATTTATATTATTACTTGATTTTATCTTTAAATTGTAAATAGACAAATTTGATCTATTTGTAACTTTTATCTAAATATTATTTAGGCGGCAATGCAATATATTTCTGCCTGATTGTTTTATATTAGGTTGAATCTATAAGGTCTAACGATGTTTATTACATATATATTTCGTTAAAAGTTATACTTGATGCACAATGAAATTTGGGTTAAATTTTGTTTAATATATGTTTTTGCTTTTGTTACTGCAAGTAAATTTAGAATTTCTAGTCCTTAAGTTTTATTTTCTAGTAGTTACCAATAACATTGTTTATATTGATACTATACCTTTTACATGAGTTGTTTGCCATAGCTTGTTTTCTACCTCAGTTTTCTAAATATAGTTTTTGATAAAACTAATTTTGCGCAGTAATATGTAATATTAATTATTATGCACAAAATTTTGCTACTTCTAAAAAGGCTAAATTTAAGAAGTAACTTTTAGGGAGTAACCTTTTAATGTATAACTTCTTACAAATAAATGTTAACTAATAGTTGATTAAATTGTGAGATTATTCTAGGATATGGGTTTTTAAAATTCTAATTTATATAAGTATACATGTATTCACGTACATAATATTTTATCTATAATTCACCTGTAATTATTGATTAATTTTTAGTTTTAAAATTTATAAAATGGCTTGCTTTTCATAATTCTGCACTGAAAACGTGTTTTAAGATTTTCGGTTAATTATAAATGGATTTGAAGTAAACTGGTTTTATTTAGTTTTACAAATATATATTTTTCATCTAAGATCTATGATCATTAATCTTTAGAACATTGACCTCATTTTATATTGCTTATTACTGATTTTTATATATTCATTATCATGTTTTCTTGTCACTATACTTCATATATATATATTGATGTATATCTTTATATTATTACGCCTTGATTGGTACATATAAGAAGCACGATTTCACTTTTATTTAATTTTAATATTATACTTACACATAAAAGGCTAGGTTTGCCAAATTAAGACATGTATTTTGAAACTGTTGAAGACGTTATTTGTGTAAGTATATTGAGAATGTGAGTTGCAATATCACATGCCTTTATGACAGTTGTAAATTTTGCTACCTTTATTTCCTATACTTTTTCTCATGTCTATGTACAATATAACATGTAGTACTTATTTATTGCAGTGTTGAGAATTTTTTCATTACATACTGCGCACTGTACATTATTTATACTGAATATAAAACTATGTATTGTATTTATTAAGTCTATAGTCGTAGTTTTACCTATTATTATTGCTGCTACTAATAAAAATGGTATTTTTGCACAAGTTTTTAGGTTTGTGATATGCTTTACGTTATCAGATAAATAAAATTTGGTGTCTCATTTGTTTTTATAAATTTTTAATAATATGATACGAAAAAAAATTAATGCTTAAAATGTGGCTTAATGATCTTATACTTAGTCAAAATTTTTTAATAAATAATAATTTAAAAGTTTTTTAAAACTTAGTATAGGATACTTGTTTTTTCTAAACATTTTAAATCTATCATCGCGATTATATAATGGCGTGCGCAGAAACTATTCATGAAACAAATAGGTATAGCATTTCGTGTTAGCTATGTGGGTGTAGAAATGAAGAATTGTGTGATTTAGTGTTGGAGTAAAAGTGTGTACACTATTTTAAGTTGTCAACTCTACCGCTCAATCTAACTCTAATTTAAAAATTAAATCGTGATCCTGTGTAGATAGAGAATTATAAAATGCTAAAACTGTGTTCAAAAATACAACGTCAACGTAGTTGTTTATATTGGTGCTATATAAATATCAGTGAAATTATTTTCGCATTGTTCTCGGGTTTACCAGTAAATCTAAGGTTAAACAAGGAAGGATTTTCATAAAATAACGGAACTATGATTTCAAGAGATACATGGTTCTAAATAATCTTTGATAAAATAACATTGATAATGCAATTTAAAACAGATTTCGCATTGCCTTATATATACATATAATGCTATGAATTGCAATGATAAAAATTAAAAATACAGTGATTCAGATCAGCTTTATCAAGCTTGAATTCAGTAAATTGAAATATTTAGTCCAAATAGAAAGATAAACACCAAAATAATATGTAAGCGTTTATATGATGTAAGTATGTGTATGTATTACTAGGTTTATTTTACATAAAGTTTACAAATATAATGTGAGATATAAATTAATATTTATAATCAATATATAACAATATTAGTTATCTAACAAGTGCTGGATGCACCGGATTATACATAAATAGTAGAGAAAGGCTTAAGTCCTCTACTATTTAATTATTATTTAGTTAAAATGGCAGGAAGTTTATCCTTTAATCAATTATAACAATGTTCAAAGACTGTTCCTCATTTGATATCTATTAAAATCATAACTGGTCATGTTCTTTCTTTCACTGAACTGGATTGATAATAATCTTTCAATAATTATTCAAGTACTACAAATAGAAATACCAGGACGATGTTTAGGCTAAAGTCGAGTGGTCGAAAATTCCTAAAAGGGTAAACGTTTTTCGTAATTTATCAGCTTACACTTTTCAATTAACACATTTATTTGTACAATGTATTCGGTACAACATATTTTCATTACTAGTAATAAATATACACCTACCGTATATACTCGCGTATAAGTCGACCCCCCTTCTTTTGAATTCTAAATTTGTCCTAAATTTCTCTACTTATACGCGAGTATATACTGCATATACATTGTATGATATGTATGTGATTATATAATAGATGGATACCCCGTAAATCCTATTTTTGAAATAGTATAGCTTGTTTATGATTCTAAAAATACGTATTCAGGTATAAAAATGTGGATTTATGCCTTCTGATATATGTGCTGTCGATTAGAATATTAATAAAACATACGACATACGACATACATATAATAAAGGGATATTTAATCCGTGTTGAATTAAAATATATTTTGGCTTTTGATAGTGTAAAGTAAAACTGGAGGTGATGTTCACATTTGTATATGTAACACAAATATGACATTGGGATATAAATATAAGTGTAATTTAAACTAAAAAGCAATACCATGAAAGTTGTTGAACATTTAATATACTTTTTGCAAAAATTGAAATGCTTGATCCTCTAAAGTGACCTTCAAATTGTCAAATTTGAATATCGCGGGGTAGACGGATAATATTTTATTTGACAATGTGATGCTTTTTGTAGGTAAATAATTAGGTAGCAGGTCAATCAATAGTAGGTAAATAATTACAATATTAGCCAAAATACTATTAGTAGTGTAGTTGTATCCTGTCTGGTATTTATAGTAGTCCCGTATTTTTTATTTTTTTGTATTGTTGTTATTAAACTTTATAGATGTGCGATAAGTTGAAGTACCTTATTATTGGGATATTTAAATGCCTGAGTTACTAATATACATAGTATAGTATAATTTAAATTAAATTAGTGTGTATCACCTTAAATTGAAAATTATTTTACTTATTTATTACGTAATGTAAAAAATGGAACTACGATACATTTTTAATTACTGTAAAAACTCTTCATAGTTTTAAATGATATCTTCGAAAAATTATTTCCGAAAAGTTTTAGAAAATGAGTATATGCTTCAATATTTCTGTCTGTACAATTTTAGTAATTAAGAAAAGATATATTATATATGTTTATAGGATATGTAGAGGTATACTTATAAAATTAAAAATCCCCCATCTTGAAATTTTATTGTGAAATATTTGTATATCATATTTGTATATAATTAATTATGTGCTATGCAATCAATTTCAATAGTGCAATTAGGTATTATTATCATATCAAATATATGCATATAAGTAAAAGATTGCTGTAATGTTCATTTTATTGTGTACAGCTTGCTGTATATATATTAACTCATCTCATGCAGTCCTAAGATTTGATATTATTGTTATGCTGGTTCCAATTGTTTCGGCTGGGGTGACCACTACTGGACGTCCTGTTTTGCTTTTGCAGTCCATCGGAAGACGTGTCCGGTAACCTTCTTGGTTGGTTAGGGTTAACCGCTGGTTTGAGAATCTTGAAAGAGCACATGAGTGTCTCATCGACGGACATGATTGCCCCAGCATTGTCAAATTCTCCGCAGTAGTTTGGAGCTGAAAAAATAGTCACCAGTTTCCTTTTTGCGAAAAATTCGTACCCGTCTTCAACTACTTGATGTGCCCTGAAATAGGATAAGGGGAGTGAAATGAGTCTCATTATGTTTAATAAACATATAATTTTTAGTCAACTAGAATACATTTCATACAAAATTCAAGTTAGAATAGAATATAGTGACTATAAAATTTAATATTTTTGAATAAAAATTGATTGTATACTGAATACATAACAGGTACACTATTTTAAAAGTTTTACATTATTAATTATTACTAATGAATTGAATAGCTTATTTTATATTTGTGCAATTAACAAAAACTGTTTTTATCAATAATTTAATTTCTTATTAATTTCATCTCTGTACCCACAATTGCTTTGTAATTGATTTCACACATGAGAGAAACTGTATAAAACTATTAATAAGTGATGTATGTAAATAGCACATTTTGTATAATACATTATTTTATAATTTCGGGAGTATTATTTTTATTACAATAATACCTTCCAATGTTTAACATTTAACATACAAATGAAATTATTTAAAGTTATCATTATCTGAAAAATTTGACACATTATATGTCTAATTTATCTATTTTTAGTACTCATTATTCTATTATTTTATAATTTGTAGCTTCGTATTTAATGTAAAAATTTAGCTTGTTTTATTATAAAAAGTAATTGTCCAATGTTAAGAAATAACTGTCTTTAATTCTTAAATAAAAATCATTGGTTTTTAATGAGTTTTCAAAAAATGTAGTAATCACAAAATTGTAAACCAAATTGTGAATTTGTTAAACAATAACAAAATTTGATATAATTATTTTACATCCATAGGTTAATTTAATTTAAGGATTAGATTAGGACCATTTAATATTTAGAACTATAAAGGATCACACGAATACTCTTAAAAATAATGAATCATGGCTTAGCCTTCAGAGCGAATTGATTGTTAATAATAACAAAACAATATACAACGGATAAAAGGATTATAGAGGATAGATATAATGAATGAATAGTGGAGATAGATTTTTTTGTTAAAAATCCATTATTACTATATATCATTTATCATATTATATATCCATACAAAATATATTATTATTAGTAATTCTACTGGTACACAAATGAAATATAGTCACCTGCAAATTAAATCGAAATTATTCTGTTCCAAGAATCTGACAACTATGTCAGCACCAAAGGTTACACTGACGCCTCTGTCATTTTCACCCCATCCAACCATATTACGGGCCGGATCGGACCAGAGAAGGTCACAGACTAGACCTTTATCTGGTACATCCATTGGCCGGGGTAGCCTGCGAATCTGGTTCAAGTCCTTCAGCTCCGGTGATAGGCCACCATGACAGCAAAATATTTTCCCGTCAATTATTGCGGCAATGGGCATACAGTTGAAGCAATCTGTAAAATATTTCCACGTTTTAATGCTGTAACGGCGTTTACACTCGTCAAAGAATCCGTATATTTTATTTATACTTGCGCACTCATGATTGCCGCGTAATAGATAAAAACTTTCCGGATATTTCACTTTGTAGGCCAATAAGAGGCATATGCACTCAATCGAATTTTTTCCTCTATCGACGTAATCACCAAGTAGAATATAGCTGCTCGTAGGAGGAAATCCCCCACACTCAAATAATCTTAGTAAATCAAAATATTGTCCGTGAATATCGCCTGGAGCAAGGGAATAGAAAATGGAATCATTATTAAAGCATTGTATTACAAATTATAAAATTAAATAAATATACGTCAAACTACGTATATCATTAAAACAATGTACTAATTGTTCGGAAGCGATTAAGAATAGCAAAATCTTACCGCATATTTTAATAGGGGCTTCTAAAGACAGCAGAATTGGTTGTGATAACAGTATTTCCCTTGCGTAGAAGCAAAGATTCCTAATGTCATATTCAGGCAAGGACACTCCTTTTCCAGGACGAGCACCTCGGACACTTAGAAGCTTAGAAATTATCGGATCAACACTTAGTTGCATTTGATTTAATATTACATTGACACGATTTCGTCCTATCCGTCCCCTTTATTTATAGTTGAGTTAACATAGTGCATGGGAATTTTAAATGAATGTAATAATGTCATATGAAGTCCACAAAATTGATTTCTACTTACATTGCTGTAGATTGCACCACTATAAGGGAAAAAATGAGCCTAAGAATTGATTATCAAAATATATAGAAAGATGAAAGTCTATTTGTTAAACAACTTGTTTTAAGGTAAGTTGGAGTTTGTCTGTATATTTGAATATTTTGACTAAATACAATTGATTAACTATAATTAAAAAACCATCATTGAAGTTTATTATAAAAAGATAGAAATATATTATTTATCTGTGGATATTCCTAAGTAAGATAGTGATATTGGTTAAATCATAGAGTAATTATACACAGAGATTTCACTTTTATTGTTTCTGTATACAATTCAATACTACTATATTGATACCCTAAAGCTTTTGTAAAATAATGTTTTTATGGACATCTAGTTACTTGTTTATCTAAAAGTCTATGATTTTTTTTATAAATTGATAGCAGTTAAACAGTTTGTGGTTAAAAAGTTTTAGATATGCAGGCAATAAATTGGATTTTACAATCAACGTATGTAATGTATGTTCCCAATACATATGTATGTGAAAAAATATATAATTCTCTTAAAATTAATTAAATAAAAATATTTAATACTACTTTTTATAACCGCATGTACATGAAATTTATTAAAATAAAACGATTTTATATTTACGCATATTTATAGCGCGATGTAGGTATGAAATCAATACGAATGAAAATCTGTATTTAATTCATAGAAATTAATCAATATATTAGACGATGTGGTAGTACTTTTAAATTATGCAACATAACTTTTAAAAAGGTTATAAATACTTATATTATATTGAAAATAAGAATTTTAAGAAAATTCAGCTTAACTTGTAAAAATAGTCCTTTTTGTGAAATTTTAAAATGCCACTGTAGTCCAATTCAAACCAGCCCTCCCAACACCGATAGACGTCCATTTCTGAAGGTTTGACACCATTATCTGCAATTATAGGGGTGTCAATGTTGGTACCTCGTTTTTGTAGCTGGAGGGTGCTAGCGCCCGTACTATGCAACTAATAATTTACATAAATAATAAGTAGTTCATACATATATTGTTTTGTGCTGATCAACAGATTAGATTGTCAAATATATTAATTGTCTACACTAATATCAAATGAAATGAAATATTAACATCATATGAGATAGGAATAAAAGGGTTCATCCAGGCTCGTACACAGGTTGACTAGATTTAAGGCAACCGAGGCAACCACCTCGTCGCTTTTCGATAGTCAAAATTACGCCACTCTTTCAAAACAGAGGTGAAAATATGCAATAAAGTTATGGTTTTTGTATTATTCTTTAATTTTTTATTCTTCAAATCCTTACAGGATAACATTTTTGAAAATTATATTTGTTTATCGAACATTCTATTTAAAAATAATTATAAATGCTTTGAGGTTATTTAACCTCGGCTCATTATGAGCAAAGTCAACCAATAGAAATTTTTCTCTATAACGGCAGATGAAACTACAGATAGATGCTGCAAAATGAAACAGCTCTCATTATGCTTTCGTTATCTCGAAAATATTTATGGTGAATTGGTTGCCAATGAAGATTTGTTGATCTCCATGAAGCCAATGGCCAAACAATTGCGGAGGCCATCACTAATTCCCACAATGTTTGATACTTGATGATTGTCGAGTAGAATCTCTAAGGGCTTTTCAATACAACAATTTGTGCAAATATGTGCAGCTCTAAAAGAACTATCCAGAAAAGCATGTTTACAAACATCTTCTAATGTTATTTCATATCGTTATGCTATTTTAAAGATTTAAAAACATTTATTGCTGTGCGAGAACTCAAAATGCTTCGCCTTCATCAGACTATAATATCCGCTTCTCTTCAAGTAGAAATTTATAATTTGTTTGAAGCTCATGGAGGCCTTTGCACTCGAACTCATTTTCTGTTTCTTATACAACCGTGGTATTAACGCACATCTGGTCATAGTTTAACAAGTTGTTGTCTTTTAAGCGAAATAAAAGTGTAGCTATCAAGACTACGGCTCAACGAATGACAACGAAACAGGATAAAGGCAGTTCAAGAGAAGACACAATTTATGATCACTTATACATGGTATGAACGAATAAGTATTTAAATTCTCAAGGGGAGTATAATATAATGTAAGCGGTAAAGTTACAATTTTGGTTGTAATTGATAAACTCACTCTAAATGAACAGGTTAACTGCTTTTACATTTTCCTGGATTCTATTCTGCCTCCTTTAGAAGAAAGATTCCCTAATGAACATGGAGATACTGTGCTAGGTATCTATATTCTACCCGATTATCTTACCAAACTCTCTCAGGAAATTAATGAAATTTTCCACCAAGAATTTGGAGCGGACATCTCACAATCAATTGAATTCCAACAAGAGATAAAATAAATATTTCAGTTCAAATGAAACCCTTATTTTATAACAGTCCAGAACAATTGAGAATATACCATGATTTTGAATAAATCGTTAGATTTTCCAGAATATACAATTGTGTCACATTTCGAAAGTCATTTCAAGCTAGTTTTTTCTGATTTCATTTAATAATTGGTAATAATTCTAATGTTGTTCTTTTCGGATGGTAAAGGATACAAGATGGAAACAAAAATAGAAAAATTGTGATGATCTCTCTAGAAGTCTCCAGAGAGAAATTGATCAAATTCTCGTGTGCAGAATTTTTTTTACTTAAACGCTGCTAGAATTTTTTAAAGTTTCTTTTGACTCTGCCGATAGAGTCATGTTCGCGCGAGCGCTAATTCAGATCACTGCGACGGCTGAAAACGTGGTCTCGATCTACGATGAAGCAATATAAGATCAAAAGTCTTGCTTTTTATATTATATTCATCGATATACTATGGTGAAACATATTAATCCCATTCAAATGATCCTTATACGAAATATGAAATGCTAGTATGAATTGTAGGTAGACATATCTATTTCCCCCCCCCCCGATATTTCCTTTTTAAAGTAAATAAATTGTCTGTATCTAC
>JAYRBW010150942.1:0-14322 GCA_036023295.1 Invenusta paracnida | reverse complement strand
CTGGAAATCCCACTCCTCAATGACTACAACAAATTCAACTTCTTTACCCGTATACTTTTCTAACCCGGCGAACTCCCTCCCACCTCTCTGTACTCTATATGTCCTTTTTCTTCTCTTTTTTTCTATCATTTTATATTCGTTCCGTTCTCCTTACCCTATAAATTGTACAACTTTTGCGTCTGTCAATTGTTTTTATAATAAAGCTATTTATTTATTTATGATCACATCCTACCACAAACAATCTCAAAAATATTATGTCCCTCTAAAACATGTCGCTCAATGTTTTCAAACATTACCAAGATTTTGCACATGCTCCTTCTTATATCAGTCACTGCCGCAGATGTAGACTGGTGTGAACATATTGTTTCGAGACCATTCATCACTGCTGTTTATAAAAAGGACTTTCGGAGCACAAAAGACAGATTTAATGCTCTTGTTTTGATCTTTGTCCATAACAATATCAGTTTAAACACGAACAAAATAATTGATATGCATGCGCGAATGCACCCCCGTAAAATGCTTTTATCAATCCACTAGATTAATTCATCCATCACTTACTTATAGGTACTACGTGGTACTCACTCATTAAAATCACAGATTTTGTATATGTATTGCTCATATGATTCATAAAATTGGAGTACGATATGATTTAAAATTGTTATTATTACTTTCTGCAGTTATAGCATTTGCTCAAGCTTTAATCATTCCTTTGAACTTATTGCTGTATGCGATCTTTGCAAAAATGTCCTGTTTATTATTTGTTATGTTGTATAATATTATATTATGAAATAAAGTTAGTGCATTAATAAAGTACATGAATTGTTCTACCCTATTTGTAAATATAGGTTTTATCTTATAAATCAATATCTAGACTTGATGTAACAAAAATAAATTTGATATTCGTAAAGAGTACCCCAAAATTAGGTTAAATCAAGTACCTAATAGATAATATGTATTGCGTTTTAATATAGACTAGAATTTATAATAGAATTTAACAATTTATTTGTTTTCGCATATTTTTTAATATGTTTTAATCATTATAATGTTTTATTTTAATTGGTTTTAATCCAAATAAATCACTGCGGAGAGACTTTTCAATCACCTTGTATGTATGGTGTGCTTTGAGGAGAAGGCCTATTTATTTTTCACGACTCCCCAAACTCAAAAATATGAACACGCCCCTGGTATCTATTTCAATATATACATTTATTTGTAAGTCATTAAAACTGTTTTAATTGTTTAATTTAACTTTTGAACTGTCTAGCATTTTTCAATTATAAAATTAATAAAAGTGCACAAATTATTTAAATGTGCATGACTAAAAGACAAGTACAACACTATGAAATATATATAAAACTTCTTTTTTTTAATAAATAAGATAATGAAAAATAAAATGAATACCAAAATATATATATATAATCAATAAATTGTGAAAAAGGGGAAATGTTTTGAAGAATAAGTACTTCAATTCATCCAATTCTTGTCGGTTGCTGATGGCGGAGTTGAGGCCTTTCGGAGTGTAAAAAATCTATTACAAATACGAACTAATAAGTTTTAATTTTTGAATGTGACTTCGATCCAGTTGTTGATATGGTCACTAATGAAAGGGAATTGAAATAAAGGAAACTGTTCATGTGTCAATAGGATATCCCTTACATTGCATAGTTTTTTAAGACTTGATGTGATGTGCCTTTCTAATAGCTGAGCTTCAGTATTATGTTCGCTTTTTATCTTTTTGTTATTAAGATATCGGGTTTATTTGATTTTGAGGGTGTTGAATTTAACTTTGGGAGAAAATTCTTAACCTTCTTTCGATAGAATTCATACGAGATTAGTTAATAGTTAATAGTTACTTTATAGTTTTTTTGTTAATAGTTACTTTAAAGTCCAGTAGAGCAATAGAGTTGTGATCATCAGAGTATTCTAACCCAAACTGTAAGTTTGGGTGTTGCTAATTATTATTGAAGGTTTTGAAGATACGGTCTGTTTTCTCTTTGATGCCCATGAGCAAGAAAGTGTCATCAATGTAGCGCTTGTATAAAACAGGATGTTGATACGAGTACGCGGATTTCTCGACCTTGTCTATGAATAGAATCGCGAAAAGGCCTGAAATTGCGCTTCCTATTGATAAATAACTGTGTTGATGACAGAAATTGTTTTTATACTGTCGAGGATTGTAGGGAGCAAACTTTGAATGTAGTTGGTTATATACGGTGCACATATACATTAGACGGCTTCAACTGGGGGAGCGTCCGAGTGATGTGAGGTTTGAATAAAGGATTAATGATAGTGTCTGATGTCTTCGGTGGGTAGAGTTTATAACACTCTGGGTAATTCCTTACTGTTGCGTTGGTAAGGTATGCTTGGACGTCTTCAGGTATAGCGGAGTTAGATGTTTAAATTGGAGGAAAGCGATTTTCTGGTCTATAGACCTCCTGACCCCGAGACAACCGGTCAGATTTTCCGATTGGAAGCTTCTTTCTTTGTTTTTATTGAATTATTGAAACAAGTTTGGTCAACAATCACACTTCCAGAATGTAGCCTTCAAAATTGTAGCATGAAAATTATCAAGTTCCATATAAAAAATTGTGTTTACGACATTATCTGCTCTAAGGGCAAACTCTCAGAAGCAGTAAGTGACCACTTTACCTCGGATACAGAGAACATCTTAATAATCCAATAATTTCGATACACCATCACCATCAATTATGCAAGGCCGATTTGGAGATGAAGATACTTGATAAAAAATGACATGTTGAAGCTTCGTTTCAAGGAGGCCCTGGCGATTGAACGCCTCAACTCTGCCATCAAAAAGCGCAAGAACGGGATGTCGTACCAAATTTTCTAAACCTTTTCCTAACCTTTAATTACGAAGTATGCTGATATTCATTTATATTTGTATTTTTACTTTTAAAAGTTCTCCTGAAATAATTTTAATTGTTAAAATTTATATATTATAATTTTGCCTTTTGAATAGTTTGTTCACTTTTATTGGATACTTAGTTAATGATTTTTCCATGAAATGAACACATTTTGATTATTTACTTACGTAACTGTCTTTGTTCTCTTTATGTAAGATATTATTACCTGCTTGATTATTGCTCAATATATTAATAATTTCAGAAGCACTATTTGCGCAATATTTGTTATGGTCCAGTATGCTTCTAAGTTATTCGTTTGTATTTTTTATTTTAGTCCTACGTCTAGGGAGTAGAAGGCAAATCACTAATACATACCTATTTTTATTAAATTTTGACTATTTTATTTTCTAGTAATACGGTCATAGGGTAAATTTCTATATAACTTTTTACATACTTATTTTAGTTAAATAATTAAATTAGTATTTGGCAAATTATTATTCATTGTTTAATTAATATGACATATTTATGTATTAATTGTATATTTTAATAAATATTTATAAATATAAATAATAGTTAATTACTATTACATTTTAGTTTAAAAATATGTAGTGTTAATGTTAATAATAATGTTAATGTTAATGTTAACGTTATAAGGTTAATAAAAGGGTAATGAATAAAATAAAATAAAATAACGTTTTATTTATTTTAGAATATATTACAATATTTTATAAGATAGAAGTTTAAACAAAATGCAATATTTGTAGGTATTACGTATGTAAATAAATATTACAATTTTAAACTTAATATAAGGCCCTTAGATGCGCTCCTGTCTTCAATTCTCTAATATTAAACAGTTTCATGAAATAAAAATATTCTATCTAAAAATTTGAAGTATATTTAGCCTGTCAATCATTTCATAATTTTGTTTAGGGAAAGAATATAATTTACTGTATGTAGTCAATTGACATTTTAATGGAAAAAGACAGAATTGATTTATAATTAATATTTATAATGCCCTGTACAGGACAATAAAAGAGTTTTGAACAAATCCATAGGGTAAAATACACTGTAGCCTTTTTATATCACTATATTAGTAACAATGATTTATAACTAAACTAACATATATGTATAATCACTTTTTTATAGTTGTATGTGATTATATTTTTATATTTTTTAAAAGCATGAAATATTAATCTTCGTTATAATTATAAGTTACTTTTGATAAATTAATAATATTATTTTCCTCCCAAATTATGGATTTTAAAATCGGGAAATAAACTTCTAACCATTTTTTCACAATAAACAATAAACAACAAAAAATCGTTCATTGTGTTTTATTGTTTATATAACACTCCCCATTGTCTAAATCTCTATAAAATATTAACACTATCATATTATTGTTGAATATTGTTGACGGGTGTTGAAGATAAATATTAGTAAGATAAGTTTTAGACGATACACCGGATTTAATAATAAAATAAATGATGGATAACCATTAAGTATTAATTATACAAGCAAGGCACCGAATAGAATAATCTTTTAAATTAGTTATTAAGTCCCTTGCCAATCGCTCTCTCTACGCGTAGTATTCAATTGATAATCGGCCTCTGTTGTAATTATGTAATTGATATGTACTTATTATTATAGTAGTCATTTTCTCTCTCTCACCACGTAGTTAGTTAATATTACTCATTGCTGTAATTGCTTGTATAATTAATACTTAATGGTTACTATTTTATTTGTACGTCAGTCTGCATAAAGATATCTCTATAATACAGACAAAAATATTCACAGCTATTCTTCATTTATTTTATTATTAAATCCTGAGGCGCCATATAAAACTTATCTTTCTAATAATTATCATATTATACTAGTTATACCTCAATTGTACAACACATTATACATAGGTAGGATTATTTTAAGTAATAAACTTTAAGCTAATGAATGAAAAAATTATATCACTAAATATGTATTCAACTTAACTTGTATATTTAAAGATTATAAATTTTTCCATAATTCAGAGAAGAATTTCTCTAATAATATGTTAAACATCGCTACTAAAAATGTTATGAATACTCGTATTATCGTAGTATATATGTATATTTAAAAATATTGTAGCTTATTATGATATGATTTCACTAGAAAAATATTAAAATAATAAACAGTATTATTTGTATATATATATTTAGAGTTCATATACGCAAATGTACTTATGTGTAAATATTTGTATTATTTTTCGTAATATTGCTAAACAAGAAATATTTAATATATTAATATATGGTAATGCCTCTAAGCAAGATTAATTTCTTTTATAATGTTTGAATTCTAATGTAACAAATGAATTGATTTAATTAAACTTAACAATGCTAAAAATGAATGAGCAATCCAATTATTTAATTAAAAACACCAACACACACAATGTTACATTTATAATTATATACCTTATAATCATATTCATCAAAGGGGAAACGTATTAATATCTTTGCCGCTCATAATTTATTATTCCCTGTTAAAGTCATACGTCTGCGTGCCAAAAAAAGAAGTCATATTCATTAAAACGAAAAATGTGTTATTATAATCACATTTTTAGCATAAATATACTCAACATTTTCAGTGATATAGGTTTCAGAAAACTTTATAAATACTCATTAATATAATAACCTTTACTGAAATTATGTTGATAATATTTGACATGATATCAAATAATAGGAATTATTTAATTAATAATTGTGTTTAAACTTATGGTGAGGTATAAAAAGAAATTTTCAAATTTTAATATTTACAAAATTATAAACGTAGACTTCTAAATATGAATTAAAAATGTGACTACAAATGTATTATTAATTAATAAATTAGTATATTGAAAGGAAAATAGGGATAAGCAACTTTTGATTTCTCTTAAATAACTCACAGAAAATAGTTGCTGGAGAATATATTTATGGACATATTATGAACAACATATATATGAATATATTTCGGTTAAAATTTAATTAACTTTTCTGTTATTTACGACAAATAGAAGGTTTAAAATATATAGAATATTTGCCTCTACTTCTTGGTCTACCCTTAATAGCCACTACGTATAACTATATAGGTTAATATTAATCAAATCAATACTAAAAATTAAATAAAATTAAAAGTAAAATAACTGTTCGGTATTTAATTATTTCTAAAAATATACATATACATATACATATATATACAGCAAAACTTGATTTAGTAAAGTCTATTTATTCTCCTCAAAAATAACTGTTCAAAATTAACTACACAAAAATAGATTCAAATTCTTAACTTGAAATTTCTTAATAGTTATGTATGATAAACTCAAGCTATGAGGTAAAACGTCTACTGAGAATACAAATAAAGTAATAGTATTTTTATCGATACTGAGTAAAAAATGTGACTAGTAGATATTACATTACAGAACGTCATAAAGATATTCATAGAACCTATATTTATATTATGGGTCTGATATTGCAACAAATGATTAATAAAACCTTAGGTTACATTCCATTATCCAATTATTTTATCGATACAATATATTGCTCTAAATATCTAATGGCTGCCTTAATCTTCCGATTAGGAATTATATCAGCATGTTTCGATGTTTTATGCAATAAAAGTTCTTAATGTGGAGAAAAATACAAAGCTTGCAACTAATAAAATATTTATAGCACCATCCTAATATACGCATGCGAGTATAATCACAGCACTAATATAGTTGAAATTAAGTACCAAAGAAACGTATATAAACCTTAAAAAACATTTAATATGTTTTAATTGACATAATATTAACTTATGTACTGAAAATGTAATCCCACAAAAATTTAACATAATATATTTTATAATTAACTTTATTTATTGTTTACAGAATTTTTATTTTCCAAACATTTAATTTCTTATGACTCAGGGGCGCGACCAGGAATTTTTGGAGGGGGTTCTCCACCAATTTGTTTACTTGTTGTACATACTTTAATTTTACAAACAGGAAATACAATTTTTATAAAATAATATTCTTTCGACTAATTATTTTTTATATTTATAGATGTTCTAAATTAGATATAATTAAATTAATATGTATGATATGGTAAGAGTGGTAAAAGTTAAGTAAATAGGGGGTTATCTAAAGTAAAGTAATTAATCAATGAGAAGAGAAATTCTAAAAAGTCAGCGGTTATTTGATGTTATGTATTTCCTCACAATCACACCACAATCTATGTTTATCTCCCGATGAATGTTTAACAATGCGAGACCAGTAAGTCGTTCAGATGACATATTGTTCCTGAAATTTAAGAATACATAAAATAGAATAGTTTTTAATCTATCCTTTTTTAGTAAGAGAAAGTACATACTCTGATATCATTTATAATATACCTGAGACATGTTTTTGTCCTTTTGAATTTTGAGAATGAGTGTTCTGCTTTGCAAGATGTAATCGGCATTGTACAGGCCAGGTGTAAAGTGTTCTGACATTTGGAAACATGTCACAGTCAGCAGATGGTAGGCTTGAAATTGCATTTTGTGGAAGGTCGTCTTTGGTCCTGCTTGCTGTTCCCAGAATGCTTTCCATCGCTTCATTTTAGTCTTTTTAAAAAGTAACATCACACAATAAATAATAGGCACAGTGTATTTTATTAAATAAATATAGCTCTTACCCTCAATAAATGCGGAGATGGCAAATCATGGTTCCAGAACTCTAAACGTTCAAACACACTGTTATCCAGATCTGCAGTAACACCCAGTGAAGGAAGTATAGGAGGGACATAACCGGAGAATATTTGTTGAATCGTTCACTCAGTTGAGAATTCAAGTGATCCATAAAAGGGATGTCAATAGACTTTTTGTAATACTCTTTAGGAGATGTTGAAGCCATGTTTAATCTGAGAAGAAAAAAATATTTTTAAATTTATTAGATTTTTATAAATTAATTAAATATATCGAATTAATAGAAATTCTACAAGAGCCATGAAATTACCTGCATTTTCGGTACCCGTCACGATATCCTATTAGAGCAATCCCCTGTCTTTCACAAAACAACACACATTCAACAATACTTTTGATGATCGCAACATTAGCTTCATATTGAGCATTCTTGACTTTATCAAGTTGTAAACTAATATTATGCTCTGGATTTTCAGAACGAACTTTGAAGTCAGCAGTTACAATGGTTGCATTTTAGTGATATTGATTTGCACTGTGTGATTTTTAATGTCTTCTGATGCATTTTTTAATTTTGTAAAAGGCACTGTGACAAATTGTTTTAGTTGTTTTTCGGATCTTGCAAGGCAGACTGTGCAAATAGGATACAAACTCGACAGAAACCATCTTTTACGGTTAGGCTATAGACTAACCATTTGTTATTATTTATCCATGAAATTTAACAAGTTAATTTAGCCATTTTCTTATCTTTTCCTTTTACCAGTTCTTGCTTTAACATATCTTTTTCTTTGGGACAAATGTGCTCAGTTAAGAATGAATATATTTGCTTATCAGTTAATTTTTTTCTTTTATCATTATCATACAATATAGTACCTTTCATTGTTATTTGTGCTCTGCTGCTCCATGGGCACTACTTTCTGCTGCTCGACAGGCCCTGCATCTTCTTTATTATTTTCATCTATAATATAAATAACAATAATTATAACAAATAACTAATGTAATAGATTAGATATACCTGCGCGTCTTGTGACGATAATACATTGTGCATAAATACCCATACCTAGTTATATATCCTGTAGAGAGAGCTGCTGCTGCACCTATATTTTGTTGTCTTAATACACAACATGTCGTATAATGTTAGTACTTATTGTTTATGAAGTAGGTAAGAAGTTATTATATTAAATTATACTACTAATATATTATTATTATTACTTTTATTATTATTATTATTATTACTATGTTATACTATTAATATATTATTATTATTATTATTATTACTATGTTATACTATTAATATATTATTATTATTATTATGTATATATGTTATATATAATATATTATTATTATTATAATAAGTTTATCTTTCAGGGAATAACTTTACCGAGTTGGTAGCCGAGTTGGTTAAGTGGTTCATTTTAAATTAACAATACGGTCTGACTCTGGTTCAAACCCCAGCTAAGACGACAATTAATATTTTTTATTTTTTATTCAGAAAATGGGAAAAAATACAATAATTAATAAAGTTATTATTATTTAAATACCATATAGATAGTTACAAATTATTATGTAGATTAAATATTCCAAAAAGACTTTCCATCTATGTATATATATATGTACAAGAAACATTATTCATAATATACCCCTTTTCTATTCTAACTTTGTACCATCAAAATGGATCAATAACAACTGTTGTTATTGATCCATTTCGATGGTACAAAGTGTGGTTATATGATCAACAACTGTTGTTATTGATCCATTTCTATGCATTGTACACTTACATATATAATCGATTATAGCATGTTGTAATTTTGAAAATATATAAGAAGAAAATAAATTAAAATAATAGTACATACCTGTCTCGCCTGTATCATTTGGTTTAAAACTTTTTATAGCAAATTCAAATAGTTTTGATTGACATTTTTGAGATGACAAAGGGGGGGGGTTGCGTCATGCGTCCCTGTATGTGATGATTATCATATTATCAGATGATATTTTATTAAAATTCATCAAGAAAATATAATTAAGTTAAGCCCAACGATTATATTAGGATTTTTTCAAACTATTAAACTTATGAGTACATTAAACCAATTAGTATATTCTAATAATTCAAAAATTAGAATTTTTCTTCCACTAATTTTAGATCGATCAAATTAAACTTTTACTTATATGTATATATCCCCATAATTTTTTTAATAATCTTAATCATAGACAGCATAACAGATTATATATAATACAATAATAAATATAGTGATTTTGATAGAGATAAGATCTATAATGTCATTATAAATGTCTGAATATAGAGACAATTGAACAATATATACATAATGTAATTGAAAAAGTGTGCATCTACATCTCTAAATGACTTATTAGTATTTATTCGTGGAATAACAGCTCATAAAAGGATGGAAATTAAATAACACGCAAGGCAAACCAATTTGTCAGAAGATAACCATTTCAAAGGAATTTATTCCGATCACTCATACAACTAGCCTTTTCTTGTTCTTGTTCTCTGAACATCTACCCGTGTAGGAAATAATCGAAGCACTGGGGTAATAACACGATATGAGTGTCTACGAACAACACACTTTAATTACGTTGTCCACCAAGTAAAAATTGTAATTGCCTCAAATTCTGGAATTTATCCTCAACCAAGATGAAAGTCGATATTATCCTGCGTTTTGTTACTGTATATATACACATTCAAACATAGGTATAGATCTTATTAGAGATTCCATTCATTTGATGCCACTTTTCATTTTAATTTAAAAGGTGGTTGCATATGTTTGTTAGATTGAAATTTAAAACCATATTTAGTTTACTAACACTTTTTAGAATTATTTTGTAATTTAATGTTAAATATTATCATTGGGCAATATAAATTTCTTATGGAATAATAAAGTGTAGACATAATATTAAACAGGTATAATTTAATAAAATTAATGCTTTATGGAATATGTAAGCGTTAACCGTGAAATTTCAGATAGACATTAAATTTAACTTCAATATATATGTAAATAAATATAAAACGACGGAAAAATGAAAAACTAATTTCAAAGTCAAATTAATAAGGACACAAATTTTATAATATATCATAAATTAACTAATTTTATCTGTTCTATAAAATGAATATTACTGATCTGTATATTTTTGAGAATTTAAAAAATTGTAATTGAAAATATAAGAGAAAACATTAATTACATCTCATGTAGTTTACACGGCTTCCAGTATTTCAGTATAGACAGGCGCACATGAAACCGACATTTTGAAACGTGTATTTAAGTTCCACGAGAAATTATTTTTTGTAGTAAGTAAACTAGAAATATGTTTTATTTGATATACTGGCAAATATCGCTAATGTTTATTTTTTATATTTTGTTGTTTATCAATCGACTACCAAAATAATGGTAAGTATGTCCCACAAGATACTTAATCTAGCCCTATCAATTAAAATTTTAATCAATTACTTCAGCAGTCAGCAACACTAGTAGAATCTATTAACTAGAAATATATAGTGCTTACAAATTTATTAAAATCGTTAATGAAATTTCTTATTACATTTGATGATTCGATTCTAAATAAAGTATACTTAATTGAAATGCTCAGCTGCAAAATATATACATCATTCATATTATTCTTAAACAAACATATTGAGGTATTTCATTCACTGAAATATCTTATAGTCCCAAATGTTATCATATACATTTTTAATTTAAAAAAATCAAATATTAGCCACCATTTTTAGATATATATCTATTAATTTATATGTTTAATTCATAATAATAAAAAAAATTACATAATGAATCCCAATTCTGTTTGTATCATAATCTTTTTAACTTTAAAATAAAATATTGATTTTAGTTATTAGTAAAGCTTTAATAAGTGAAACAAATACTTTTCAGACTTTTCTAAATATCTACTATATTGTAACCAGATATATATTTACGCAAAATAAATATCTATATCATAGGTATATATTGTTCCATTTGTAAACTAAAAATGTAAATAATTATTACAATTTTGTAAATATATAAATATATAAATAGGTAGGAGGTGCTGCTTAAATTAATTATAACCTTAAAGATAACCTTAAAAGTTAATAAGTTTTTCTTACAAAAGTTCTACGGAAAAATTTTACTTTTTCTTTACAATTTTAACTTTTATATAAGTTTTACATTTTCTTAGAAAACATAATATACAAAATATGTGAACTACAAAATAATTTTATATTAACAAATAGGAAGTCAAGATATTACAAAAAAAAATTATTCATTTGGAGCCTTATCATTTAATTGGGAGAATTTCTCAAATTCAATCCATTTTGTGTCGTACTTTTTAGCTGATTTAATAGGATTAATTTAGTTCAAAATTTTGTTACTAGATCGTTTGATTGGGATCAAATTATCAAAAATTTCATCACTACTACTTCTTTTCGTTTTTATTATTTCAATCAAGCTATAATAAAACTGATGTTTTTAGCTATGCACTAATTTTTAAAAGTATTGAAAAACGAATCCATAAAAATTCCATAAAATATATTTGAAATTATATACAGATTACAGAAATATTTAGTGAGATATTTGGGCCTAGTTGACAATTTGTTCCGGGAAATGACTAAATTAGCACATACTATGGTGGTGCTTAACAAAATATTACGTTCCCTTATTGGAAAAGCACTTTTCTTTACTCGGAATCTATTTTTACTCGATTGCTTCGCTCTTTCGTAAAAATAAAATTCCTGTAAAGAAAAGTAAAGTTTTTCCAATTTTGGGTAAATAATCATAAAAGTATACTTCATATTATATTCTTTTATACACCATTCATTATTATATTATGCTTGTGTATATATAAATATTAAGATGCTAATTCCTAAAATTTACATACTGCATATTGAATTACAGAGGCGCATATACCGTAAGATAAAGAGAAGAAAAACATTGAAATGATTCAATAAATAAGTTATAAATATAATGTGTACTTTTTGTATGTATGTTAAACTAAGTAGGTAACCAATTTACTAAAGCAAATACATTTATTACTATTGAGGTAAACTAGTTAGAAAGCATATTTGAAATATACACATGTTAGGCAATAAGAGTGATAAGTAATTACTTTTAGTTGCCTTATTAGGCACAAATTATTTCAGAATATTTCCAAATGCAGTATCTATTATAATTGGATAAGTTTATACAGCTTTTTATACTCCTACTTGTGGAAATTTTCTTCTTTTAAAAATGTTTAATATTCGTCAACAACATTCAAATATTGCACGTATGTCTCCACAATTATCATAGAGTGCAAATTATGTCTCTCTGTGGCATACATTTCAGTCTATACAAGTTTCTTTTGGTATTGACTTCATCTCTTACTCGACCAATGTTCATTAATTATTTCCCGAAGAAACCAATACACATAATATGCAACTGTTCGTATAATGTAAAAGGATGTAACATTTTCAAAAGCTTTCCGTTTACGATGTTATTATACCAAAATAATTTTTGTGGGATATATACAATGTAAACGATAAGTAGATATCCTGGAATTGATTTTTTACGTTAATGTAGCCCCCAGGTTCATATAGGATTATGAATAACGCTTATTAGAAATTCTCAGTGTTTATGTAAGTGTGTAGGTATATGAAATCAGTAAACCATTTTAGAAAAAATCAACATACAAATAGATGTACCTAAACACATCGAGTAAAAATATTGGCAAAAGCCGCTATTTTATCAGTTTTTCCGTTTGCTTTTATTGTTAAACAATCAATATGGATATTATGTTTTATTGTACAACAGGATTAAAGCTAAATATAAGAAAACACCAATAGTATTGCGCATTACTGTCTAATTTCCTATTAACTTTTCTTAGATTACATATTGTCTATTTCATTCTATTATTCACTGTCTATAATGGTCAGGAGTACAGAGTAAAGAATAATTCTCATTACTCTATGGTCAGAAGCATAGAGTATTGATTGATAGAGTTACGACTCTTCTTGATAATTGATAACAGTGTAATACTAAAATTTTAGTATTATTAAAGTTGTAAAACAATATTTTAAATACAATATCTCTTAAATAGTACCTAACTGTATAATAAAAATTTTAGATACAAATGTAGCTAACTATATTTTATAGACTCGTGTGCCATGCAAAAATTATAAAAGTCTCGATAATTAATCTAAAAATTATGAAAATAATAATACTCATTTATTACCTATTTATGCAAACTTTATTTGAATACAACGATTTTCTATCGACAAAATGTACAATGCGATGCATATGAAATCAATAAGAGTCAAAACTCTATATGTAATTATTCTATGGTCAGGAGTAAATATGATTTGATAGGGTATAACTTTTGTTTAGTATTGGTTGATGTGAGGCAGGAAATTTCAAAGAAACTAATTAATTAAAGTGTGTAATTCTAGATTGTTACTTTGTATATGATAATATCATAGAAGTTATTCAATATATACAATTGTTTAAAAATAAATATCTATGGATAATATCATCTATGTATCCTCTGTTTATTAACTTTATAAATAAAATAAAATAAATGGAGAAAATATAAAAAATCACATGACATTTCATTGTTAAAAAAACTTGACAAATTAGAACGAATTTACTTTTAGTTATTCTAATTATTTTATTTTCATAATCCGTATAATATAGCAATATCCTTAATATTTTTATGCGATAATGTACAGCTTTTGAGGGCGCGTAAGTGCCCGAAAAAACTTGTGCATTATCGCATGAAAAATATTAAGGATATTATTATTGTGTTAAATTAATTATCCTTCAGA
>JAYRBW010150931.1:0-14322 GCA_036023295.1 Invenusta paracnida | reverse complement strand
TGGTTAGTTTGTGCTGTTAAAGATTCGCGAAACGTCGCACAAATATACTTATATACCCATAAAGCGTGAACGCATTCCTTCTTTTTTATATATTTATTTATTTAAATTAATAAAATTTTTAAACTATTTTATTAATAAATTTTCTATAATATTTTTATTTTATTTTACTTCGGGAATTATTGAATTAAATGAATCAGAATTTCGTCAATTTCCAGAGAGATGCATTTCTTATATAAAACATATATTTTACTTATTTTTAACAAAAGGGAGTTCACATGACCACACTTTTGACTGTACAAGAGTGAATATAGCTCTCAAAGTGGTAAAACTTTATTTAAGAAAATGTCACGGAAGTTTATTTTGCATTATTTAATTATCTAAAATTACAGGAAAATTGCAGGAGGGGAGTTTTAAAAGGGACCCATACGTTTTGTATTAAGCCCCTCCCCCAGGTAACAGGGGGTTTAGACCCACCAGATGACTTCCTGAACCAAAAACCGATGATTTTCAAAATTTAACTGATTTTTGACAATTAAAATGTTACAAATGTGGTTATACAGTTCGATCTCTATGATATACATTGATTATAAGTAGATACAATTCTTCTGAAAACTCTAAATTTTATCCAATAGTTTAAAATTGTTCTTTTAAGCTGTTTCTTACCAAAGAGAGGAACGATGAGGGGATTGTACAAAACGAAAAAGCTTAAAACAACGATTATAACACATCCAAGAGCGTCGACAGATAACCACTCTCCAGCTACTCTACACTAGACTATCAATACGAAAATTATCCAGATTTAAAGTATAACTTCCACCTTCGAAAGTTTATGACCTTGCAAGGAACATGGAGTTTTTAAGACTGAGTTCGCAAACAATGAAATTATGATCACAGATAAACAAATCAGGGATACAAGAATTATGAATAATGTTATCAAGAGGCGAAATGAATTGGTTACTATTGTAGGATGTAAAATAGTTATTAAATGATTATTGCAAGCGAGAAAATAACTAAATAGCTTCGTGTAAAACCATTAAAATAACACTTTAATTGTAAAAAATCAGTTCAATTGGGGAAATCATCGGTTCTTATTGGTCTTAGGTCTGGTAGATCTGAACCCTCCTGTAATGATCTTGAGACTCAAACGTTTTCTTATACGATAGGTCAAAAATGAATTCAGCACCATAAAAATCTACAATAAGATACTAAAATAGTCAAAATCGGTTCATTTTAGGAAATCTTATTTTGGTGCAAAGTCACTTGGCCTATAAGACCGGTCCGGGGTCGATAAAAAGTGGTTCCAGGGGTCTGAAAATTTGTACCCAACCATTTTTCAATTGCTGAGACCTAAATATATCAGAAACTAAAAAACAATTTACAGAGAGGGCATGGAAATTATTTTTCTGACATCTCATTCCGCACTATATGCTAAAACAGCGAATCTCCTCAAATTAACCAATTCATTGTTACCCCTGAACTTCGCATCGTCTCGTAATTTTTGTGATCACTATCCTTATAAATACAATTAAAAATTCAAGCAACATAATTAATTTAATAAAAGCTATAAGACGTTTTTTCCATTTTGTAAATATTTTAAGAAGGCACATATTGGAAAGGGTGCGCTTAATCAAAAATGTTATTATTTGATATTTATACATGCGTAACTAATACCCGTATTTGGTAAATCAAGTTTCACTTTCAATAATTACAATATGTAGATAGTTACCTAGATTAAAAAATATATACATACGGCGTTTCTTTTCCAAGAGTGAGGAGCCGCATATTAGATATATTTTGGTAGGTACATTTGTCAAAATGATCTCGATTGTTAAAAATTAGATGTCACCAATAAGACGAAATTAGTCTCAGATTGAGTCAGTGACAGAATTGTTTATTGATTATTTGTATTTTTTATAATTTCTAAATGATTACTAAACCATGTCCTGATAATGAAATAATCTTAATATAGAAGTGTTGATTTATTTGATTGGCAGGCAGTGATAGTCCATTTTCCGTATGGCTGGATTACAGTGAGACGTGCTATGGGGTACTCCATTGGACTGCCAAATCCGAAGAGGTCAAATATTACGTTATAGTGGCAACCAATCTCTTGACGAATCATGTCATGTTATCGAAACAAATGAAACCTCAAATAAAAACGTGTAAGAAGGGAAAATATTCTGAATATTGAAGTTTAGTGAATATGTACAACTATAATCTGTACTAATACGCTAGTAGTATTTATTATTTTTTTTGTTTAATGCTTATGAGTATTTAAGTTTTATATAAAGATATAATTTAAAATATTTGTTTTCGTTTGATAAATATAAATATTAAAATAAACAAAATCACAAATATATTAAAATATTAAAATGCGTTAATATATGCTTCCAAAATCTATTTGGGACGGATGGATCAGAAGAAGGAGGCATCACTAACGGTGTAGGAAGAATCCTGATCGCTGACAGAGAAGGAAGACAAATGCTGGGATCAGTATTGCTGGACAAGCTATTCAATACGTGATCTAAAGAACAACAATAAGAACGGATTAGCACAAGAGAATCAGATTTTTCACCAACTCCAGGAGCTCTATGTAAAAGCTAGAATTGGGACATAACATGGGAGGCTATTATACCGAGATTAACATCTGGAAGGAGCTAAACCACCTTAAGGAGAAGAGTATAACAATCGACCTCCATGTAATATATATCTCAGCCCACTACAATATCTAAGATAACCAGCACGTTGATGGCCCAGCAAAGAAGGACATGATTATGGACCAAAATTCAGACAAAGTTGGCGGAATATCTATTGTGAAAGCATCCAAGAGAAGATTGAAGAAGGAATGGAGAGAGAAGTGACCAGAAGGTTGTTTCCCCAGAGTAATCGACAGAAGGAAAACTAGTGGCACAGAAGATCTGTCTAGAGAAGATGTCAGAACAATTAACTAACTTAAAAATGGGCGCTGAGTGCTTACTGAGCAATACAGACATATGATCGAGATGCACCCGACCATCAACTACACTGTTTTTGAAGACACTTCTTGTAATGCGGCTCTATGCTCCAAATGCAATATTAAACCGGACACGATTGATCACTTTGTGCTGGAGTGTGACGCGCTGCTCCCGGCTAGGGTGCCTATCATTGGAATTAACCCAAGTCACACAGTTCTCTGGGACGCAGCAAAATTACTACCCGTGATCTAAAGAGCCTCACGGCTCCTCATCCAGCAGACCTTGGATACGAGAAAGAAACAAGAACAACAACAGCTGTCTACTTACTATAGTGGTCCTCTTCTCCAAATCCACTCACTGTTCTGACGCATCCTTTCATTAAGAATGTTCTTTGCATTGAGAGACTGTATAGCGTGATATGAAATATCATTTTGCTGAAAAATCTTGTCTCTACTGGGGCTGAAGTGTGGCACAACTTTATCCTATAGATAATTTATCAGAATCTCTTCAAGTCTATAATCATTACTTTTACTTACATAGATCAGACATTATAACTATAAAAAAACTAAACATATTTACATCATATTCAAATCATACTAAATCATATTTCTATGGTTACAACTCTTCCATAACCAATGGCAACATTTTTATCCGATTAGATTTGACCAGCCAAGACTTGTGAATCACCCTGTATACATTTTGAATAAACACTTGTAATAAGATACGTGTATTTAGTATTTGAAAGTATATCTTTAAGCATATTCACATTTATAGGGAGCCTTCAAGAAGTCAGGTTACAGGACCAGCTTCTATTTCGGATGCGTGTCGTATATACTGATGAAGCAAGAGGGTTGTATGAATTCCGGGCTGAACAGTGGTCACCGTGGCTTTTCGGCCAAAATCCTTGCTCTGGTATGAAAAGTTAATTTTACAGGAATAAGTATAGGAATAGGAAGACTTTATTTTATTTTTTTCGCAGAAAATGACAAAAACTGTTTAGCAAAAATAGATAAATTCACAATATGTACATAAATTCATTCAAACCTTAAAATAAGTGAAATAAAAAGGTTAGTTTTGATTTTCAAAATGTTTATTATTCTTGTTTGTTCGAATGAAAAATTGAATATAAAAGATATATTCATTATAAAAAATTTGCTAACCAAATATTTTTCCTTTTTAAGCTTTTTTTCCCTTTGGTTAGCAAATTCTTAATAATGAATATATCTTTTATATTAAATTTTTCAATCAAACAAACAAGAATAATAAACACTTTGAAAATCAAAGCAAACCTTCTCATTTCACTTATTTTAAGGTTTGAACGCATCTATGTTATATTGTATTATGTACATATATTGTGAATTTAAGTATTTCTGATTAGCTAACCAACTTTTTGCCACTTTTGGAAAAAAAAATATTTATTTTATTTTTGGTTTAAAAAAAATAGTTAAAAAAGAAATTAAGAATATTTTTAAACCAACTTTTGTTTTCGGTTTTTATTTAACAAATTTTTTATCAAACATGTTATTTAGAAATTATTCATAAATTATGTTTTTAAAAATGATTCATAATGATGCATGCTATCAGTACAGTAAGGCTAATATTATTATGTACACATAATTAAGAATGCTCAGCGCAACGCGCATTGTGTGTAAAAGTTTCTTCTAAATTGATAAGGAGACTGTGACTGTCAAAGATATTGAATTATACTTTTAATGACTTTTAATGTAGAGTAATAATAATGAATAGAGTAATTATACATGGTTACATTTATAATTTACATTTGCTTTATTAGGTTACATGTATATAATTACATCTCTCTGGTGACGGTGATCAACAGTCAACTTGCATTTAAAACAATAAAATCAATATAAATTGTATTAGCCAATAAGAGAGATTTGACAAATTACTAACAAACTGCCGGCTGAATCGCTGAACGTGTAATTCATAAGAATATTTAATAATTGTTAATTTATGAACTTAAAAACTAATTATCTAAGCTCCTTAACGGAGCAATTTTAATATATTTTTAATCCTTTCGTTTCACTGTATTATCAGGGACTTCTATAATACTAGGGTAACCCTAGTATTATAGAAGTCCCTGGTATTATCATATGAAGTTACAAATAAATTGGATAAAATTAAAGATGCAAAATTCGTTATTAATTGAAAATTTGCGAAAGAAAGAAAGAAAGAAAGAATTGTTCCTAAATGCTTAATTTTGAAGTGCTATATCTTCTAAATCTACTGAACCGTTCAACTACCCTATATTACCTACTGCGTAGTTCGCTTACCATAAGTACGTATTAAAGCCTGTAAAATATCATTGAACTAATAAATATCTACCAACAACTTTATTTTAAAGTTCAGTTCATTGTTTAGCTTGCTTCTATTTAAACAGATAAGTATATGGAATTCAAATTCACCTTGAGCTCATTTTTATGTCACATATACGAAGAGATTATTATAGTTTAATTCGCTTGTACAGTAATATTGAAGGGCATAATATGTCACCGTTTATATTGAGTGCCACATGGCGTTATTTTTACGTTATTTACATACCAGAAAATTAATTCTGGGACGTAAACGATAAAAAATATGTAGATATGAAATAGAAATATAAGATACCAAATTTATAAAAAATTTGATTGAAATCAATAAAATACTCCTTGAGAAATGGTCGGTATGGTCGTTTGAATAAGATCAAATTAAGTCTAGTCAGAAAAGAAATATTTTTGTAATCGTATTCATATTTGTATATATATTATACTAATCCCTAATTTAATTAGATACCTGAAATTTTACAGTCTCATATTAAATCAATTCACAATTATTTAAGCATATTTTTTAGGTATAATTAGCTCTGTAAGAGTGCATTTATTTAAAGGTTATTGTATACATTGTATACATCATTATTATTCTATTTATAATTTGACCTAGCGATTATGAGTGTAACACATTAATCGTTTCTGCTGCGCAATAGCCCTAATTTTGAAAATTTAACCAAACCTATATTTTTGTCCGAAGAATAATTATTATAATATACCTACAAAAGAAATTTGATAAATACATTGCTTATTCATAAACATGCAAATTATCGATATTAACAAATTATAGCAAATTAACTTGCACTTTTCATTAACTGATCTCGACAACGCTCTTTCTGTATATTATATCAATTGTAACACGAGATTGATTTTAATTAATCTTTTATTTTATATAGGTACATAATTGCAGTAATCTTAAAGTTAGACGTGTTCTTGAAGCTGATTTTATAAATTTCCATAAAAATAAATCTCAATTTAAATGCCAAATATTTTTAATGTTAATGGCAGGAAAGCCAAATGTCTACATAATGATGCATCTATGCACTAAAGTTTTTTTCTATGACTATATATAATTATATATTGATCTATTTCAAGATTTGTAGAAAAATTGACATTAAGAAAATATTTTGAAGCAATTTTGTTATAGTCAAACATTTTGTTATAGGTATTCCCGATCAGATAGAGACGGGCGACAGAACAAACCTGTCGACGTCAGATAAAATAGAGATGGCGAGATTTGAATTTTAAAATAGCGGATTTTGTCAGACTATATGTTTAAATATCGTCTATCGATTAAATATCAACTTAATTAAATCCATTTGTATTTATATGTGTATAAATATGTATAAAATTGTAAACAATTGTCCATAATGCAAACAATATGCCATACCTATGCGTAAAATAAATAATAAACCAAAAAATAAACTAGATTTAATGCATTAGAGCGTAATATTTTTAGGATAGTATACTAGTAAAAATACACCGATAACTTCTATATTATGTTATTAATCACATTTTATCATCCTATTTAATAATTTTTATACATACCTATAATGTTTTAAAAATATTATAGTTGTTATATAAAATGGTCAACTTTGCTTGAGCGTAATCTATTTTGCACATATATTAGATATTGCAAAGTTACTTTGAATATACTTCTGAGGTGTAGGTATACTATGTATATTACATACCTAATATTGAAATAATCTGTTTTAATGAAGTAATAATAAGAATAATAATGCTGCAAGAAATTAACACAAGTTCAGTTGTCTCGAGTTCAATTACTTTATATGACTGCTGTATATCGGTAGCTATAGCTAATAGTGTGGGTATAATTCTACAGATTCTACATAGAAATTTGAATTTTAAAATAGTATGTATGAAGATTAGTACCTATCTATCTTATTGCTGGAAGTATAACTTGCTCATTTTTTTGTAGCAGATAGAGAGACTGACGATATTTGTTATTATTAGCTATCAACTATAAATTCTATTTTCATTTATTTTCTATAGTTAATAGTTAATCTCTAGTTTATAAATATAATATCATATACTTATTTATTTATATTCTCTATTATTTTTTTCACGCATAGGTATATGGTAATAGTTTGTATTATGGATAATTGTTTACAATTTTATATTTTTATATACATACATATATAAAGGCTTTAATTTAAAATGCCACAATACATAAATATCAAATATCAGTTAACATTATAATCTAAACGCTCCATATAATTATTGTGTCAACATTTAATTTTGCTTAGACCCTTTTGATGTAGCCTTTTGATCCATTTGATATGGCCTTGTAAACATTTGGTCTGACGAAATCCGTGATTTTAAAATTCAAATCTCAACCGTCTCTATTTGATCTGACGTCAACGCATTTGTTCTGTCACCCGTCTGTCTCTATTTGATCGGGAAAACCTATCATATATTCAATATTATATCATTGATTTATAAAAATAAGAACTCCGTGGCATATTTGTGGCATACATACTTTAGTTTTTATTATTTTTGCTTTTCAGTGAAAAAAAATGTAAACCCAAACAAAATCTAGTTGTACGTAGGCTGCTATCTGAATTGTTTCCCTTTCTCGTATGAATTTCTCTATTTTATTTTAACTACCTATGGAAGTGGAGTTACATTTATCGCTTAAAACAGTCGATATTTATGTTTTTGTTTGCAGTGATAGCGATGTCGGGTCGCGCGTGTTCAATCCCCTTCATTCATCAGAATCGCTATCATTGGACGTGCGTCTATTCGGAGACGAAAGGACAGGACTGGTGTGCCACAATGGACTACAATCACGACATCTTTCCGTTCAATGACTACTGTAGGACTGAATACAGTGCGATCCTGACAGTTTGGTTTGCTTAAATACGATTAATTAACGTTTTTATTATATATAAGTAAGTTTATGTAATTATGGGGTGTAAATAATCATATATTAATATTAACACATAGACATTGTGATGAAAAGATAGAAACACTTATAGTAGTTTTGTAGATACCTATAAAAACAAACAGTATTATCTTTTGAGTGAAACATTCAGATGCAACTAAAAAATAATAGCTTTTTAGAAATACAAATAAAACTTTAAAACAAAAATTAAACTTTAAAATGTTTCAGTAATTGATCAATAAATTAGATTTACTTATCCTTATACTTTTATATAAAATTAAATCCATTATACCTGATCGATCAGTCTATATACGTCGTACTATATCTATAGGATATCATTTTATATTAATAAGGATGACATATCTACATAGTTTCCAAATTTTATTTTCACTTGCATCTATAAAACAGACCAATTATTATTTTTCTTATAAGCTTTTGCTGACTAATCATATCGCTAGTTATACGTTGACTACATGAACTAATTAAATATGAGTAATTGTATCGCCAAAAATTTCAAAAAGTTTGTTAACTAATCAAAAATAAATAAATTCACTATATGTACATAACACAGTATAACATTATATAGATTAGTTCAAACCTTAAAATAAGTGAAATAAAAAGGTTTGCTTTGATTTTCAAAATGTTTATTATTCTTGTTTGTTTGATTGAAAAATCGATAATAAAATAAACTTTCATTATAAAGATTTTGCTAACCAAAGTAAAATTATGCTTAAAAAGGAGGCAAAAAGAAAGCAAATTTCTTATAATAAAAACTTCTTTTATATTAAATTTTTCATTCAAACAAACAAGAATAATAAACATTTTGAAAATCAAAGTTAACCTTTTTATTTTACTTATTTTATGGTTTGAACGAATCTATGTTATATTGTGTTATGCACATATTGTGAATTTATTTATTTTTTATTAGCTAACCATTTATTTCCATTTTTGGCGATAAAAATATTTCTTTTATCTTTGGTTTGAAAAACAAACTAATAAAAAAGAAATTAAAATATTTTTAAACAAACTTTCGTTTTGGGTTTATATTCAACAATATTTTTATCAAACATGTCATTTAGAAATTATGTATAAATTATCTTTAAAAAAACGCATAATATGAACATTAAAGCTAATATTATTATGTACACAATTCAGAATGTTCTGCAAAAGTTAAACGTTTAACGCAGCGCTCTTAGATAATGAAATTTACTTATAATAGTTTTATAGTGTGTAAAAGTTTCTTCTAATTCGATAAGGAGATTGGAATGGTGATCAACGGTCATCTTGCATGGAGAACAATAAAATCAATAGCAATTGTATTAGCCAATAAGAGATCTGACAGATTTACTAACTATAACTGCACTGAACCGCTGAACATGTAATGCTTAAGAATATTTGATAAATGTCAATTTATGAACTTAAAAACGAATTAATTATCTAAGCTGCATAACATCGGATAGGAAAAGTGATAATATATTTTAATTCTCTCGTTTTACTGTATTAGCATACGAAGTTACAAATAAATTGGATAAAATTAAAGATACAAAGTTCGTTATTAATAGAAAATCTTAGAAAGAAAGAAAGAGAGAATTTTTTCTCTCCAAAATGCTACATTTTGAAGTGCTATATCTTCTAATCTACTTAACCGATTTTCATGAAATTTTCATACCAGATAGATGTATAAGGGACATTGTTAAATATGATATCTCAATGTTTAAAAATATTTAAATCAATTTATATTTTTCTCTTCAGCTGTTTGAAAACCACCAAATTTTCAACAAATCTTATAACTGAAGTTAATATTTATTATTTATAACTGACCCTATATTGCTATGAAAAGGCTATGTAAATGAACTATTGATTAAGCTATTTACATTATCTTGCTGTAAAATGTGTTTGTTTAATTTATTGATCGAATGTACCTAAGTGGTTATGGAAAAGCTTAATTCTCAGTCACAAAATCTAAACATGTCAGGGCGTTCGAAAAGTAACTCAACTCATATAAAACACAGAACAATATTTATATAGAATTAAATATATTATAGAATATATTTGATACATATATATATAATGAATGATTAACTATGCAACAAATTATTTACAAAATATGTTCGATATATTACTATTTAGACTGAGAGGAAATAGTCCTTTATCAATGAAGTCGAGGACCAAAATATTGCACTAAGAGATGTTGTGATGTATTTACAGTGTTGGATGTAGCTCCATCCTGTAGGAAGCATGTAAGTTTATCTCCTCTTCTGATAATGTAGAAATAAACTGCTTAATAAAAGATTTATATATACTTTTGAGTTGACAATTTCTTTAAAGAAAATAAATAATATCCTCCTTACTGACATTGCTTCTCAACAACCAATTTTAGATGTAAAGGTGTTTTAATACGGGGATGAGGGTTTTCAGATGACCCGGATATGCTGTTTTGAGAGTTGAGAGAAACATTGAGATTAAACCACACTTCATCGGAGGAAAACACACTAACTAAATCTTCATCATTATTAACTACAGCTGAAATACACTCAAGGAATAAAATACGACATTCAGGATCTTTTTATTTCAGTTCACGGATAACCTTTGCAGTCTCTCTGAAAATACAGTATTTACTACTAAGCGCATTATTGTAGAATTTGATAGTGTATCTACTGAAACATGAGGATTTAATTTTTTCAGTTATTTATTATTTTATTATTTCAATATTTTTGTCTGTTTCATATGAATTTTATTTTAAAGTAGTGTTCAATTAAACACACACGTCTTCTATAAAATACAACATGTTTAATTTGAAATAAGGCAGCAAAAGTTTATTTAAATGGTAATGTAAATTTAAATAGACATGCACAAAATGTAATTGAAAAAAATACATAAATATCTATAGCATAAAATTATATTCAAAGATTCATTGATTTATATTTATAAATTTATTATATAATTAAATAAATATTAAATAATATTTATTCATTGATTCATTAATTTATAGATTAATTATTCTATTAATATATTTAATTCTATTTAAATAATGTTATGTGGTTATTTGTGTTACTTTTCGAACACCCTGTATAACTAATATATATCTAGAAATATCTAAATTAAATACACTTCTTCTCCAATTGTCTATTCGATAACTTTTATGATCTTACAAAGTTGTCAATATAATGAATCCTCTTCCATTTATTTGAGAAATGACTCTGAATCGTGGCCCTTGTCAACTACCCTTCACTGATGGAGAAGAAACCTTCATTTCGTGTCGTCCAGATCCCAAATTCAATGGACAACCGACTTGCAAGGATGCACGCGGCAATTGGAGATTCTGCCAGACCAACTGTACGTTTGAGCTTCTTTTTAATGTGGAGATATATTGGTATGACATCAAATTGAATCAAATGGAAATAATTATTTATGTTTTACAAATAACAGTCTTTAACATTATATTTAACACAAACTTGCATTTTATCCGGAGTTTTTTCAAGAAATGATATTACAACGTTAATATTAAAAACTTTAAGTTTTAAATATTCATTATATATAAGCAGCTTATCACAATACTTTGTAAAGACAGAAATATTTTATACATATATTATGCATGTCAGAATACGCTGGTAAACATTTTATATTCAACAATATTTTGAAAGTATCCATTTTTACTATTTAGTTATTCTTAATTTAAAATTTAGCGTTAGTATTCGTTTTGTTTGCACTTAGCTGTTAATTAGATGAATTAATTAATATGCTTTAAACATTTATTTACTACACTTCAATCATATATCTATTTATATTTTATTTTACTTTATATTGTACATTATAAACAGATAATACACGTTTATTTGCATTTATGCACATTTCATACCAATTTATAAACATTCTAAAATGATTTTTATACATATTTTAACACTATTTTGATGTATTTCATAACTACTTTTCAAACCAGTTTTTAAATAGTTTTATGTAAATTTTATGGCATAAACTAGTTAAACCTAAAAGCTTGTTTTTATTCAAAAATATTATACACTATTACTATTGTATATTTTATGCCATTTTAATACTCTAATAATTTTATTTTTGATTTTTTATTAGCTTGCTTTCTACTTTTCTATAACTTGCTGAAATTAAAATGTTGAATTACTATTGAGGCTTTTGTAATATTTTAGATTTCTATTTATGTACTTGTATATCTATCATATATACATACTATTTCAATTAGATACTTCTCGTCTGCCTTTAAGTCATGACACTTGAGGGAGCTGAGTGTCGGATACCCTTTCTTTATCAAGGGGTTCTTCACTACTCCTGTGCCAGGAACAAAGACGATCCCACTAAGACTTTGTGTGAGATTAAATCTGCCAAAGTAAATTCGTCTCAAAGAGAGTTTGGCGAATGTTTGGACAAAGTTGGTGAGTTTTTGCGTCTTGCAATTATAATAAACGTAATAATTTTATTGTTAAAAACTTTTTTCTAGTATTTATTGTGTATGACAATATTATTCGCAAAGGTGAACTAAATAATGTTGTAAGAGGCTAATTGTAAACATAATCATATTCATGTAGCTCATGAGTCAGTTTTTATGTTGATAGTATTGTATAACTGATACAAATATATACGAGGAACTTTACGATTTTCGTACATAGATTAAAATTGTTATATTAAAACAATTATTTGTCTACTTTCTTTTTAAATATTTCAATCAAACTATGTCTTTTCCTTTCCTTTGCATTAAAATATTTTACATATATGTATACATAAGACAAAAAGTTAGGAAAAGTGTGTATATAGAAGGAATACTAACATTGACAATATTAAAAATACAACATTTACATACTCAATGATGCATAATATTCCAGTCAGTTTTTAAAATAGTGTATTTCATATGTATGGATAATTGAACTAAATTATAATAGAAAAGTTGAATTCTACATATATATTAAGGTTTTAATTGATTTACATATTTAGAAAGAATAATATATAAAATGACTTTTAATCCTCACAGAAAATTATTGTGTTCCTCCAATTCTCTATAGAAGACATGAACTCATTGTCTCCATTTAAGTTTATACATTTTTAAAACAATGCCGATTTTAAGTAAACATTCAAATATTCCTTTATTCTATTGAAATTGTGAAGAATTTATACAGCAAATCGATTTATAGTGTACAGGGTGATTCATAAGTTCCTACGACATAGAATTATATAATAATACTATCCATTTTACTTCATTTGTTATTAGTTTTACATCTATAATGAAGTAAATGATTGATTTCAAACGACATTATTGCATTATTGCATTATGACTGACCAGAGTACCTATACCTTAGAGTTTCGAATTTTAGCTGCTTTATGGTATCATGAATCTGACAAAAATATAGCAGGAGTGAGACAATGAAAGAAACGATTACGAGATAGATTTAATGGTGAGCCACCAGACATACGTATTATTAAAACGTGGGAGGAGAAGTTGTTTGAAAGTGGTACGATTTTGGATAAAAAGCGGCCTGGGTGACCAAGTGAACGAGGTGATGAAATTGATAGTGTAACAGCATCAGTAGACGACAACCCAACTATGTCACTAAGAAGATGATCTAATGAATTAGACATGTCTTATTCAAGTTTACAGCGTGTAATGACAAAGGATCTTGGATTAAGATCTTGGAAGCCAACAAAGTGTCAATTTCTATCTCAAGAAGATCATCAAAGACGTGTTGAATGCTGTGAAGCAATATTGCATAAATATTACAACCCTGTATGAAAAGAAAAACATTTTTTACTGACGAATGTGCGATTTATGCAAAAAGAAAGGTTCCTAAATAAATATGTCATTTTGGTCCAAACAAAATCCCCATTTTTGGAAACAAGTAAGGCAACACCCACCACAAGTTATGGTTTGGGCAGCTATGTCGGCGAGGTATCTCATTGGCCTATTCTTCTTCACAGGCGGGGTAACTGCAGATAATTACATCAAAATGCTTCAGGATGAGTTTATCCCGACATTACAGGAGAAAAGAATTCTGCTATGCTCTCACATCATACAACATGGAACACCAGCTCATACTGCTATTAGAACAAGGAATTTTATGAATGACACCTTCCAGGATCGATGGGTAGGGAAATTTGGTCCTACCCCTTGGCCACCTCG
>JAYRBW010150920.1:0-14323 GCA_036023295.1 Invenusta paracnida | reverse complement strand
GTATTTTATTTGGGTGTGCCCGGCTGACGAGAACTAATAAGTTCGAAACAGCTGTCCCGTGGCTCCCAAATTCAATAAAATTCACTGATTGTACATAAGCAGCTTGGTATACCTGAAGGCTTCGGTCGAGTGTTAAAGTGATCTACATATATGCGACAGCAATAGCATCCGAAGAGTGAGCTTTTAAAACTTATATATTGATATATATTGAGTTTTAATCAACTGAAAAAAAATGCCTGAAACTTACTAATTAGTATTGTATACTGTATCATTCACCTTTTTTGGAAATTTCGATAACATTTAATTATGAAATAAACAGGACAGATTGAGCATTATTTTACATTAATCACTTTATAAATTTCGTATAAAATTATATCAGTTATGTAATAAAAAAATTCAGTTCATACAATTAATCTTCATATTTCGATTGGAATGTATCGATAAAATTCATATTTGCAAATATTTATAAGTATAAAAATTGTCTTGTTATTATTGTACTTTTAGACACCAAATTGGTATAAATTACTCTTTTAGGCAACTATTTTAAATTTGTAAATAGTACTTATTATTGTTTATTTTCAGAGCACCGCCTGAGCTTGCTTGAATTCTGCCTACTTTTTTCATGTCTTCTAATTGCATATTGGATTCAAACCATTCCGTATTGTCTGTGTAAATCAGACCATATTATTGACAAGCTGGTTTATATCATATGGATACAAAGCTGAAACGCGAAAAAGGGAATTTTTGACGGGTATTAAAATCATTGTGTTTTATGAAATACTCAATAGCACTACACTGCTGCTTTGTTATGTACACTATTTGTCGTATTTTCTGTAGATAAGCGTTGGGTATTTTATTTTATTTTAAGTTATAATATTTAATGTTATTCAATGACTGACAGTTCACTACAATCATCACATTGTGCTATTTTATAATGCATAATTTGATTTTATTGTCATTCGCATGGAGAATGTATGATACTTTATAGTGAAAATAATTGAACTGAATTTAACGTACCTATAAAGAGTTAAAGAATATACATATTAAGAATTCGTCCCACATATCAATGAATATTAAATGACATATGTTAAAAGCCAATATGCGTGTAATTTTTTCATTTAAATGTCATTTTTTTCACATTTATTTGCCATAACAATGTTAGACATATTCTTATTAAAAGATTAGCAGTTGTAGTTATTATTTAATAATTTTATGTCCGTCATACCTAAAAGTTGCAAAATATTATAATATTATTGTAATGCCCAATATTATTCATAAAATAGACCTATATAAATGGTCCAAGATCACGCGCTGTCACTATAAAAAATGTAAACTGATCATGAATTCTTTCACAACGTGTCAGAGTTATAAATCATCTTTATTTTAATTTGACAACAGCATGTCAATATTGACTGCCCTCTATATTAATCATATATACGATGGAACGAGTAATATTCCGCCCATAGGTCTATGCTTGCTTTCATAAACAATATATTACGTATGCGTCCCAGCTACGTATTTTACTTGTATATATAAGTATCTACAACAATGTTTGCCATATTAAAGTATGTATATTATATAGTGAGTATATATATTGTATCATTAATCTATTTATGTATATGTATATTTGTTTGATATTTTAATATATTACATATCATGTATTTTTGTGCATATTACTGTACATAATAAATGTAGCTTTTAACTAATGTATATTTGTCGAGAATGCTGACTATATATATTTTTATATTGACTACATTTTTATCATGAATTAGTATGATGCTCCTTTTACGAAATGCTTTTCTAAAATAAATAAAGCTATGTAAACTACAATAAAATGTAATTTTGATTTTAAATAACTTTTACAGATATTTGAACAAGCTTTTCATTTAGACAATAGAGTAATATGTATATTATTATTATCATAAAGCGTTAACAATAAATAACAACAAATAAATAAAATGTAAGAAATTTTTTTAAAGTTAATTAATTTGTAAATATCTATATTTATTATATCCATTTTTGTAATTATTTAATAAAGTATGAAGCAAATAAATAATTGTAAAATATCTACTTTTATTCCTGAATGCATAAAGTTTGTCTTGTATCGTGATATGCTGCTAATGGGTTATTCGGACAGCCTTCTATTTAGCAAAATGATTATATATGTATACTCTCCATATTACATAGTAATATTCCGTGACGTTATCGGTTATATCAAATTTTACAAATTACTTCAAACATTATTGTGTTACGTTTACTCAATTAGTTTCAAATACTAAATAATTAAAGAGTTCTCCTTTGCGTTGTATATTTTCAAATATATTAGTTTATAATTTATTTTCTTAATATATATCACACGATTATAATTGAAACTTCTTAAGTGGTTATATTATATAGATAGCTGAATAAATAGACAATACATATATATACTGTATTGCCAATAAGAAAAACATGTCTTTTGCATTTCTCCGAAATAAATTTAATAAAAATAACCAAAAATGGTATCAAAATCAAAAGGGGAATTGTAAATTTAATATTCATGATATATTATATATCTATAATTATATATCGAACTTTCAATTATAACTCTTGGATATACCTATATAATAAGTGAGTTATAAATTTAAAATCTTACAGTATGTACTATTTAAAATTATTATCATATTAAAACGGTTTAGAATGCTGTAAAATATAATAAAATAAACAGCTTTAAGAATAATATCGATAAAAACATTATTACACAAATTAATACTAAAATAATACGGAGTGGTAATGTTTTAGACAAAGTATAAAAATAGAATACATTTATAATCACTTAAAAATAATTTATATTTGCATTTCCGACACATATTTTTTTTGTTAAAATATGCATTTTCTATTTTTTCCAATATACACTTTTTTAATGTGTATAATAGGGGCGTATATTATAACAGTATCCTTTTTATATTACGAATATTTTAGGAAAAAAATAAATCTTGAAATATTAAAGCATAATTGTTTAACCGAAATAACGGAAAAGGATTACAAAAATAAATACAATAAAATTGTTATTGAGTAATGAATGTAGAACAAATAATATAGGTATCCATATATCTGAATAACATGTTTAAACATTCACATTGACAAAACTTGAAATATATGTTATATAATTGACTTTGAGAATTTTGGATTTAAAAATAAGTGGGTTCTTAAATATATACCAAAATAGTACAATATAAATAGATTAGATCCTATAAAAAGCATTGATTTTGAAGGAATGAATAAGATAAAAAACAGCGGAAGGGTTTGCAGCGTGGATACAGTATATAAAGCAATATAACCAAATTTATAATAAATAAAACGAAAAAATTGGGTGAAGGCTGCTATAGCAAAAGAGTGACAATGCGGACTTGATCATATTGACCGCCACTCTGAGTCAACTTGGCACACTTGATACTGTCAATTAACCGGGACACATCTCGTTTTTTACGTACACGAAGCTCGAATAATTTGGGAGAAGGCAGTGGCATTATTGAAATCAACCGGTAGCCTCTCTCGTCGCGTTCCAGAAGCCAATAACACCCGTGTTGTATTGTCAAAAGAATTGGTAATTAATTTCGAAGCAACAGGCCAGTTGCCAGGAAGTCTGCGAAGACCAAACGATGGAAAGAAGCAGGGGAGTGGCTGGGGCAGGGAATGAAAGACGTGATGCTATGCTGGAATAGGGAATTCCTCCCCTGTTTGATGTTTAAAATATACATACTACATGGTGAAGAAGTCAAGAGGGAGTGGTTTTCGATATCTGAAATTCTGTGATCGGAATATTAATTGGATTGAAAGTGTAGACCATGATAGCAAAGTCGCAAAGGAAATTAATGAATGATCTGATCTCTGCTTTGAGTTAACACTACACGCCTAGTTATACTGCGCGGTTATCAACCTTTTTCACTTTTGTCCCATATTAAAAGTCTGGGAGCAATTGCAGAGTTGGGCTCTCCTGGAAACTTGGATGAAATTTAAATCTAAATACCAAAATAAAACTAGATCTTTTAGAAAGTAGAAGCTAAACGAGTATTTTATATGGATTTTATAGTAGCAAAGATAATTTTTTCAAAATTAATTTAATATAAACTGACATACTTAATTTGAAAAGTGTTAACTTTATAGTTTTCCTTGTTTTAAAATTAGCATGAACAATTTTTCTTTCGTAAATAAATGTTTCCTTGACAATTTCTAAAATAAGTAGAAGGCAAATTTAAGATGCATCTAGAAATTGGCGTTCTGATATAATACTAAAATACTTTTATATGCTAGTTTATTAATGCTTTTCACGTAAATATATATTAAAATTGATATTATTACACAAAGAATTAAAATCATAAAATTGTACTCTTTATACTAAGTTTATTTAAATAAATCATTCAATTATATTAGTGTATTAGGCATTAGGTATTCTCATGGCATCTCATGTACAACAGGATAGGGCTCCTGCTCACACGGAAATAAAAAAAATTTGAACCGACACCATGGCCGCCGCGAAGTCCAGACTTGACATCCTGTGATTAGGCACATTAGGGGATCTTGAAACCGGAAATAGTTGCTCAGGCATCGAGAAATATAGCTCATGTGAAAGAAATCCTTACAAGGGAATTTACCAAGTTCCCCACAAATATTCTCAAATCCATCAACAAACGTACTTTTAGACGACTGCACTTGCCTGTTGTCAAGGGTGGGCTGCAGGTCGATCCCTATGACAATTAATTGGTGTATCCTATTACATATCGTTTAAACATTATTGTTTGTTCACTGTGATTGTATATAGTTTCATTTTTATGAGTATACTTCTGTTATTGTTAATATATTAATTTCATAAAAACTATTTTTCTCTGTGTCTTAGGAACTTTTGGAACATAATGTACTTACTTTGGTTTATATGGTGAGTTTGTGAGATAGATATTTAGTAAGCTACTGATCCTTCCGTCCAGCAAGTTGACGATTGAGTCCATGGCTTTTTTGCCAAAGGGGACCAAGAAGTTACAATAACTATTTGCGCACTACACGGCCAAAATATCTAAATACATATTTTATTCGTATGTAGCCTAATGTTCGTATGTACTTATAATTAGTACCTTTCCGTAGTTTTAGAAAAATATTTTCCTATAATGTACATAAATGTTATTTTTATATCAGTGGCATAAATTACAATACAATACAATACAATACAATACAATAGCTAAAGAATTATTTATTCATGTAGTACGTCGATTATTAAATGATATCACTAATTTTAGTAGATTGATGCATTCTGTATAAAGAAAAAAGAAATAGTATCTGAAGTATGATTAATTTTCAAAATATAATTTAAATGGTAGAAAGTCGATGTCGTCAAGGTAAATTAAATAAATATGAAACAAGTTATGTAATCATAATCAGTACGTAATCAGAATAAAATATTCAATAAAGTATTACTGTGTATACTCAAATTTATAAGTAAGAAAAATGTCATATAAATTCTCAATTTCAAAAATTCTATTTAAAACTTTCGAAAAGTTATCAACATCTATAAATATTAAATTATTAACATCAACAATAGAAAAGGTAGTTTTAAATAAAAAATAAACCGAATAAAAAATCTATTGAAAACAGTTATAAACGAAAATTAAACACTAAATTTCTATGGAAAAGATCCACAATGTAGAAAATGTCATACTACTAACTAGATGCAATATGTTCTCAAATATATATATATTGAGTAGCGTGATAAATTCTGTACACTTTGTTTAAGGATTAGACTGTTGTGTGCCTCATTTCTTGAAATTGAGTTTAATACATTTATAATTTAACTGTTCAGGGAACGAAAAGTTATTTTTGTTGGTAAAACTAATGAAATAAAGAAGATGTTTTTACCATAATTCCGAAACATAAATCTATTTCTAATAATTGTTACATCTCTCTTCAAATGATTATTTATAAATAATGCTCCAGTTGAAATGATTTTGCAATTTTAGAAATTCACCAGACGCAAATAAAATAATCAATTAAAGAATTACACGAAGTATAAAAATACAAACACTTCCATTGAGCTGACGCTTTGAAGCAGACTCTGGTAGTCCGTTTTTCTTATACTTTTCTGGCGTTTTATATGTAGAATTAACACATATACAACTTCCATATATATTACATAAGTATATGAGCAATAATCTACTATTATTATTCTATTTAATAACTAAATGATTTAATTAATCAATAATTAAAAATAAACCAAATGATCATAATACATTGTTATCTCTTCTCACTTTATTAATTATTTAAGTAAATATATTTATTTTAAAAATAATCTAGGCTTGAATAATTAATGTGTTAAGCCTTTTGAAAAACATCGTCAAAATTAACATTACAAAATAAATAAGGTACTTGTTTACATTTTGAGATTTTCATATTATTTAAGACAAAAACCATTTATTATTTCGGTTCATTGTACGAAATAATTTTACTTTTTATTTTTTATTTTACAGAATAATATGTGTATTGAAGAATCAAGCAATACCTAAAACATAATCCAAATAGAGTACTGTAATTTTTTCATTCGACTTTCATTATTAAAATTCTTTCACTTTACTTTTAAAACCGAACTGAAACAAGTTTGATGCACAGTTTTTGAAAGAATGACCCGAATACTGTTTGCCGGGCAAAATTAAACAGTTTAAATCGAATTCATATAAAAAATTTGATATCTTAGTGAATGAATGTGGCCACCTTAAAAAATATATATAAATATTTTAACATACACTATAATAATATATATATTGTTTAAAATAAGTAAAGGGAAATTTCCAAAATATGTATATTTTAACAAATGTGTTCTTAAAGCAATAAATATATAATATAAAGGAATTTTTCAAAAAAATAAGAGATTAGAGCTTAATATGTATGAAAATATTACATTTTCCCGATAAAATTGTGTAATTATTTCTAACTTTGACGTTTTATTATTTAGCTATAGTTTATCCTTTTCTTCATAATAACTTAAGTTGTTATTATATTAGACAAAAATGTTTTAGACAACAGTGTGAACTATTTGTATTAAACTCTTGAAGAATTTATAGATTTTAATTTTTACTTAAAGAAACCTTTGCAATATATTTATATGTAATAAAAAAATACCTATAATGGTAAAATAATAAATACTTAAAGTTTGAATTGGTTCTTTTTGTGTTTATAATAAGTCGTAATAAAAGCATTTTCCGTAAATCTAACTATTTCAAATATTCAAAGTCCCTAAAATTGGCTTCCGCATTCTTCAATTGTAACTTGAAAATTATCAATTATACAAATATACCAAAAAACGTTATCGATATTTATATCTAGCACAATTTAAATATATTTTATGCAAAAGTTAAAACGAACTATTTATGTTAGAATTTTTATATAATGTATTAGTTACAAACATTGTTATAGTTCGACACTGTTAAAGTATTACGTTACTCGTAATTAACTCTGTTTCAGAAAAATTATAATTTTAAACTTTTCATAAATTATATTTTTCAATTAAAAGATACTTTTGCACATTACTATCATTTTGTTACAAAATAATATCCCGTTCATATATTGAAATAATATTACAATATGAATTATTATTAAATTATATATGTTATTAAGATCTGAGAAATTGTCAAAAAACTACATATATACATATGTAAAATATATATATTTTTGTGATAAAGAAAAACATATATTTATGAAAATATTTCCTTCAAGATTACACATTTTTACATATTTAAAAATTTTAACATAACATTATTTTCGCTTGAAGTATATTATTTGCACATTTCTCTAAATTTATATATGTATATATCTATTTGCATATAATCATACAATATAGATATGTATATAATATGCATGACTAACGTGTGTAAAAGCATCCCATTGCCTATCACATTGCCTATTGTACATGAAATTAAAGATTAAACTCATACTAGAATGTGTATCAAAAGTCTTGGAAAATATTCTCTTTTGTGTCCTATTTGTTAAGAATATGAATGATTTAATTACATTTTACGGTTAAAAATTAGATACATTAATAATAAATGGTAAAAAAATAATGCTTTATATTAAATGTTTTAAGTATCATATTTTACTTGAGTATTTTGCTCAATCATCTTCTTAGACAAGAAAGATACTTTCAAAAACAGTTTGAATTACACCTATTTGTAAAGAAGTATGTGATATCCATATAAAGCTATTGGACACATATATATAAATATTATGTTTACGTCATATATGCATATGAAACTTAGTATACTCATAGAAGCAAAAGAGAATATTTTCTATGTAAATACTTAAACAATCTGACAAAATCCAATTTTCCTGTAAAAACTTCAAACAAATATTATTCATATTTCGATGAAAATTTTTTGTAATATTCGCTTGCATTTGTTGTTATATACTACACCATATTTGCTCCTTAAATTAAGTTTAATACTGCACATGAAAAAGTAGAAAAGAAAGCATTAGCAATAGATAAATATTAAAGAATCAATTTAAAATAATTTTTACCTAATGCATAATTTAATATCGAAAATGTTTTATAAACAAAGTATGAACTATAGAAAATGTTAACTGCTAAAAATTAACAAAGTTCTTTACGAGATATACGTAATTATTACGTACACCTCGGTTCTTTATTTGTTTTCATACACTTTAATTATTTATTTCCATTATTTTTTCCCTGTATCCGCTGTTTAAAAGAACATTTTAAATAAAAAACAAGTCAATGGTTACAGAAGATTTCGAACTGATAAATTTTCGTAAGATATGTTTATTTTCTGTAAAGAGATACATGTGGGCAGCGCTAGTAGATCATGGTCCGGTATGGGTTACCAAGACACAATATAATTAACCACAGACAACCGGCTGAGAGGAATATCCATGGGACATTGAGAAGGGGGGCTGGAATAGAACACAACTACTAAACATGTTAGTAGTTGTTGGATATGGAGAGGGGGGGCATTAATTCTCATATTATGTCGTCGATATGGTAGCTCCATTGCTTACATTTCACAGTGAGATGGAAAGTAAAATATAATGATAATTAACTGGAAAAGAGAGAATTAAGAAAGGAAGAAAGAAAAACATAAGATAATAATTAAGTAATCTCGTGGTTTTATCGTTTCTATTCAGAAACACAATTCCGGATCAAGCGGTCCATATAACAATGTTATTCATGGATAGAATAAGGATAAAATAAAAGGAAAATAGAATAAAACTTAATTTTGGAACGGGAGAATTGGAAATGAAAATAAAATTGTTTGAAAAACGAGAGATTGGGAAAGAGTAGAGAATTTGGATCAATGGATTGATAGGCGGTGTGGAAGTGCGCCAGCTGTCTTAAGTCGCTAGTTCTTTTTGAGGAATCCACTTTCTACAATCCGCCGAAAGAGGATGTAAAGAGTGTTCCACGCGCGGGAAGGCATCCCCATGAGTAGCAGGTCCACTTGTCGTCCTTCTTGTACTGCCTTCATTACTGTTAGAAGGTTCTTGCGCTGTTTTGGGGTCTGGTCCACGGCCTTAGCGTAGTCGTCGATTGTTTTAGACTCTGGAGAAGTTGCAAAATAATACTTTAAATAGAGCAGCTATCACACTATAGATTATTGATAAAATAACTTTTCACAATTCACAAGAGAGTAAAGTAAATAGTATATTGCTGTAAAGTTATTTAATCTTGAATTACGTTTGATTTTTGTTAAATCTATAGATATATATATTTCAAAAATAAAAAAAAATATTGACGGTAGTTATAATATAAATCGATTTATTTTCCTTGGGCTCTTAATCTTTAAAATATGACGAAAGCCTGTGCATATAGGGGCAACCATTTTTGTAAATTCTTTATTTTATTGTAAAATTAAAGATCTATTGCCGTTGTTTGCTTTAGTAGGTATTAATTGTTACAAAGAATTAAATGAAATGTAAAAATGCATGTAGTATAATACTTCCCTATACCATGCAAACATAAACTTTTTGTTAATTTTTTGTTTTTTAATGTTGCTATTATATGCCACATTTAATGTACATCAATGATACCATATTGAATTTTAATAGTATGTTTTCAGTAAAGTTTGTAATTTTCTAAGTTTTTAGTAGAGCGGCGTTTATTGTGTGTATCATTACACGTGAATAATTTAGAACAGAATTGACTAAAATTTCCTAAAATTTTGTTCAAATGTATTTAATATGATAGGATATTTTACTCAATAATTCTTATATAAATTTGGTGTCATTTTGTCTGAAGATATTACATTACGAGATATTATAGTTAAGGAAAGTTGTCAACTAAAGTTTTTCGCAATATATGAGGATTCCATAAGCCATAATTTATATTGTATTTAACATTTTCTAGATACCTATAAGTTATGAACATCCAAGAAATATACTATTAAATTTATATATAATATATTATGAGCAATTATTTTAACAATGAATATATATATATATGTATGTATATAATCATGTGCACTATAAATAATAGGTGAGATAAAGCAGCTAAACATAGTATTTGCATGTAATTTGAAATATTTTTAAAATGTTATATTTTTAAGTTTATTTCTATAAGTTCAAATTCTTAGATAATTGGAACTAGCGTATAATACCTAATTCAAATAAAAGTACAGTTTTATATGTTACAATTTAATAAAAAGAAATTTGTGAGGAAATTTATACTCGGGAAACAATGTATGAGTTGAAAATTGTCACATGAAAAATACAGATAATAATAATAATAATTAGTGAACATTAGTAAAATAGATTTATTCGATATTTAATGCGTTAACTGTGAACTATGTGAAATTATTTTTACGATAATATTTATGAATTATGTAGGTATATTGGAATAATTATGTAAATAAAATTTGCAAATCATTGATAGTTCTAGATATACACTGATTGATATAATGTGTACAGAAAGTTATATATATTTATATTTAAACTAACCATTTATATACATCATTCTAACGAGTCCTAACTAATTAATACCTGTTTCACATAACATATAATTCCGTGTATTTGAACAAAAATATTCGCAGAAAGAATACACTGTATTGTTATTTAATAATTGAAAATGTTTGCCTCTAATTAATTTAATGTGTAGTTATGTTATTGAAACAAGTTTGAAATCCCATTTCTATGGGAAAATAATCTAAAACAACAAATTGTTTATTGAATAATGAGGAAGATACATTACAGTTTCAAATTATAATTTATCGATTCGTTCTCCAATATAAGTTTGGCAAACAAACATGACGGCATTAAAATGAAAAAAGAAAAAGAAGTGTAATGTATATATTATAACGCGTTTGGTTTTACAAAATTCGTAATTTGAAATGAACAACAATGAGAAATGTATATCATTTACAGAAGTTTACATTTGTTAAACACATTTAAATATTAAATTATTAACATGATTATCAGTAATGTAGTATTATTTTTGTTTTTTGCTATATTTCGCTAACTTGAATTTTAGAAACTCTCTTTTTATATTTAATTTAATTTATATTTTTAAATATTGATGTTTTTTACATTTTTATTTATAACTTTTTGATATATTTGCCACGTCCAATTATCTTAAAACTCAAAATTTATATGCATTTCTCATTAATTTTTGATTAATTTTGGTATTCATTGTGGAATGTATTATTTAGTAAAATAACCGACTGAACACCAGCTTACCAATGAGCTCGTTTGCAAGAACCTTGATGGGTTTGTCTCCCAAGATGTCAGGAATGAGCCAATTCTTCCACTCCTGGATGAAGTGTTCAATCAAGACCGCTGGTGGACGGTCCTCTGTAAAATAAAGTGACAGAGTTTAGAGATTTTTTTAAAAATATAGTATATTTAACTTTTTATGCAAAACTTCTAGAATCAAATTCTTGAAAAGACTCGGTTTAGTGTGTAACAATATTCCCATACGACTATAATTTATTTATATATTATTGTGTCAATTTTAATACTGGATAAGCAGGATATTATCTATTTTGATTAGATTATTATTTATAAGTAATATATAGCAAATACACTATTATAATTATGTAATTAAAACTAAAGATGCAGTAGTAAAATATGTTATTATTGATCTATAATTATTATAACAATAACAATGATAATAAAAATAATCAATATATATATAAGTTATCAAAAAATAGTTTAAGTGTAATATAGGTACCTACACAATAAACCTAATGCATATAAAAAAATATTCTAAATCGCTACGGTTGATATTCTGGACTCCTCAGATTTCAAGGAGCAATTGGTGGAATTCAGTCGATTTAAATATTAATCGTACAATTTTGCGAGTTAAAAAATACGATAGTACAATATGATTGTTTATATATTGTAATATAAATTAAATAATATTATTTATATTTATTTGTATACAAAATCTGCATAAAAGGCGAATTGTTTCATCCCGGACACTATATACTATATGCATATTCACCTATGTTTAAAAATTTAAAGATAATTTTCAATAATCTGATTTGTAAATAAGTTATATAACTATCAATCACTTTCAACAGAAGTAGATATCGAACAACCCGATTTCGTTCTTAATTGATCGATGACCATTCGATAAATGATCGCAAGTTCGATGACTATTCAACAGTTAGAAATGAAATCGTTTAATCGCTTTAAAGTTTTGCAGTCTCATTATACTACTTTGAAGTCGGATATTATCACTACTTCTACAAATCAAGTAGAGGAGTACACCGATTGAGATAAAGCGTGGAGATTGCTCAGCTTATAGATTAAACTGGTCTTTGTTAACATTTGCAAAAGTTTATATGAATTTATTAATTTTTTTCTAGATACTAATAAATACTTTAAATGTATTGAATTGTTTGTTTATATATTATATTTGTTCATATTAATATGTTTTATACAATACCTCCTCTGTAAACCTACAGAATAAAATATTATTATCTCTCTCTGAAAATTTATTTAATTACTCATACGGATTGATTCAATGATGAAGGCATACAGTGCTAAACTATTCAGACAGCATAATAAAAATCATTTTTACTTTTATATGCATTCATTACATTCAGAATATTTTTGTCTTTTATAAACTAATCAACGATAATAATGGACAGTTCTGCTGTTACCACTTACTTTCTATTTACTTACAGTAAGCTGACAAATTCACCGTTACTTTCATTTCAAAACAATTAAAGACAAATATAGATGTAAACTTATTTGCATAGAACAAACAGTTAGTGTAGCAAAGATAGGTATATCTAATCATATATACAGTATTTTGCGCCTTCATAAAATCAATAATAATATCTACACGAATTTATAAAAAATTAAATTAAAATATATGCTTATTTGGGAGTTATTGATATAATAAATCTAACTCATAATGATAGGAGTCAAGCCAAAATGATTGTTGTCATCGTAACTCTGGATTTAATAGCTTCCTTATTCGACCTATGTAGCTATTTTTATATACCTAGTAGACAGAACTTTTACGTTAACTGTTGTACCGCTACCTGTTTAATTCAATAAATGCAGATTTAATATGATACTTAGCTAACTGCATTGTATGTATCTGTATATTATAATCCGATTGTTGAATATTTCGTTAAGTTATTTGAGAATATTATGCAGAAATGTTTTAAAGACTGTGCATATTACATAAAAATGAATATACCTTTTATTTGTTTATTTATAGTATAAATCATATTTTAGATATCATTTAACATACTTCAGATCATAAGTAGACAGCAATTAATCATTTTGTAAGCAAATTTATTAACATATATACAGAATCAAGTGTGTAAAAAATCCAATTTTACCTACTATTATTTTTATATTAAAAAAAGGTTAAAACTATAAATACTATAATGATATATTCACTTTAATTTATTTAAAATAATATTTAACTAAATATAGATAGTAATAGTAATAGTGATAATATGTAGTTCGGGTCTACGGAAAACTTATTATCGGAATCTCCTGACTGCAATATAACCTCAAATAAAAGGTATATTCTTTTATTAAATTATGAAGTTATGTACACATGGTTTTCCATTTGATGGTATTATTTTTTACTTGTCAAATAGGAAAAATCTGAATATCTATATATTTTTAATAATAGTTAAGCACAATATTTGTATATAAACTATAGTTCGTTAAAATTACAGTAGATTATTATTAAATTTATTGATAAAATTATTCAAATTAGGAGAATATTCAATAATTGCAGGATAATTTTAAACCGAATTATCGATGTTTTTTGAATAAGCGGAGGTTATTTAACTTTCAGCGGAGAATATCCAACTTAAATAATCTC
>JAYRBW010150909.1:0-14323 GCA_036023295.1 Invenusta paracnida | reverse complement strand
TTGTGTTTAACTTCATATGATTCTCTTCCGTCCAAGCTGTGATATAATTAGCTTTCTCTTGCATGATAGAATTGAGAATAAGCAGAGAATCGCTCTTGAAATTGTGTCAATAAGTTTATATATAAATGGTTGAACGACACTTCTCTTGAAGTAATCACTGAAAAATAGTTGGAATAGATTGCGGAAAGTTATTTGATATGAGTAGAATTTTAGTTTTAAAAATAAATTAACAATAGATTACAAAACGTATTATGAACAATCAAGTATTATATATATATATAGGACTATCAGAGGGTACATTGGGTCGGCGTTTTTGTAGTGGAGCTACTCTTGTCTTGATGATTTCAACATCTATGGACGTTGAAAAATTGATAGCTTCTGCATAGCATTCTAACCATATATTGTCCACATATGTCCTGCTCTCATTGATTCATTCTTTTATAATTATACAGGAATCATTTTGTGTGCATCATACATATTTCTGTCCCTTTTTTATAATTTGATGCACAAGCCAGATGCAGAAAAAGGGGCTATTTTGAGCACGACTAGCGAAATTAAATTTGCCGAGTGAAGATTGCGGTTCTTTAGCTGTTGTAATCGTTTCCTTGTTCCGTTGCTAATTTTGACATTTTAAGATTCTTGCAATTCAGGACCAATCATTGCATCAAGACAAGTGACAATATATTGAAACAATTTTACACATGATTCAAAACATTTTGTGGTGTTTTACCCATCTTGTTTTCCAAAGACCTTAAAATCTTCTCCACCTTTTTATACAAGTATTTGTATAAAAATTTATAACATTACTCATCACTATATATCTATATATTATATAGGTTTGTCTATCAATAGTATTAGGTACAAACATAAATCTTTTAAAACGTACGTATTTATAAACATTATTGTGTTCATTAGTTTTGCTTTTTTAAGGTAAAGGATCTATTAGAAGTTGAATTATTCCGAGAAAGAAATAGAAAGTTAAGTTGAATAATCATTTATTTAAGTGAAATGCAACTGAAATCTTTGCATATTAATAATAATTATTATTATTTATTTAGAAAACTAATAGTACAGATTAATATATTAGATAAATACAGTATTAGATAATTAAGCAAATGGTATATCTATCTTCCATATATATTAATATGTATTCTCACTTGGTTAAAACGTAGACTAAGACTATACGATGAAACAGCTCTGACAACTTTCAAACTTTTTTGGCCTATAACTCCAAGTGCACTTTTGATGTTTCTCTTTCTAAATATATTGAATAACAAAAAGTTAATAAAGAGAGGAGATGCGGATGAAATACTAAGATATTTGCTAAAAGGAATCGCATGTTCCGCGATAAATTGTTAGTTTTAAATGTTCATGTAATTTGCATTTGTAACGCGTTCAGACGCCAAATCTACATTAAATAGGTTTCTTCGTTGTAAATATTCTGAAATGGAGTTTTTTTTGTAAAAATTATAACTTGAATTTACAGAAAATCAGGTGCCACCTTACAAACAGCTTTACATTTTCATTTAGTTTGCGCAAAGCATGTAACTGCAGATATCCAAGAATTTGCATGTTTTAGGGGAGGGAATTTTCTAGGAATATTTTTTATCGGCACCTGTTAACGAGATTATACCGGAATATCGTTTATACTATTTTTTTCTTCAATTCGGGCTGGCAACATTTTAGCCGTAAGTCAATAGACATGCTGAATATCTACACATACTTCTGATGTCTAATGGTATACATATGTATGATGTGCGAGTTTATGCGATATTTATATTAACTTCACCGACATCTAAATTCGAACTGTTAATTGTGGTGCTGCCAGATTAATAGAACTCAACTTGCTACTATGTATGTAGCTGCTGTTATTCCTCTTTCTTGAAAGGCTAGAGGAAAAATGATGTGCCCATTTGTGTCATTAAAAAATCTTAATCAAGATATATAAGGAAGACCAAAAACGATGTACTCATCTACAGCTTACATGTCGGACATCTTCGTATCTTATAGGGATGGCAAGTGTATGATATAAAATATTCATAATAGCGTCTATACCAGGTATCTTCTTATAATCTTCTTTCTTAATTGAAATTAGTTTATAAGGTTTCATAACATGCACCCTCAAGGTAAAAATGGTAAACCCAATTCTTTATTGAAATGTAAAATAGTGATTTTGTCAATTTTCTAGACTGCAAAAACAGAAAGAAACTATCGTCATTCTTTCTGCAAATTTTCTCACCACTTGTATTTACAAAATAATATATAAATCTAAATTTAAATTGTTTTACATATTTAAAAATCAAATTTATATGATTTTATACATACAATAAATAGTCTGCCTGTAATACCCACAGAAATAATTCACAACGTTTAAAAATATAAATGTTTGTAAAATGGTATACAAATTACGTTTACATACTTTTTTAACTTTTAAATAAAGATAATTTATTAAACTATAACTGCTCTAATTGTATTTACTTAAAATAGATATAAGATCTAAGATATATATATCTGTGCAATATTAGACCAATTATTTTAAAATAATTCATTTTCTTCATAGCGATTTTGCCAAAGTAAACATTTATTACATTATGCCTCACATGTTTCGTATGTTGCAATTATATATATAATAATGTCGTGTGCTTAAATAAATAGTCTTCAAAAATAGTATGCTTTAAAATATGGATTACTTAAATCTATTCAATTGAAATTTATACATTGGTACCCAAATAAAAATAGTCATACGTTTATGGTCATATTTGTTTGTTAATAATAATACATTTATTTTAGGCAAGCTGTTTGCTATACAAGGTCCTAATTGAAATTATTCTTTAGCGCAATTTTATATTTCAGTAATCTTTACTGGACTGACTATTTTGATATCGTTTTATAATCAAATCAAATGGTTTAATAGTATTTCGATACACATTCAGCAACTTAAAATAAGCTTAACCAACTCATATTTAAAAATGTAAACTCATCATAATTGATACACTCGTATTTGAAAAATAGTAAGCAATTTTGAATGTTTTATATTTAGGTATTAATTTATTATGTTCAGTTGCACATGTATACTTTAAACTAATACATAAACTCTATATTTATTATAGTAGATAATAATATGACACTTTTGTTTATTCATTACAACCAATAACAATGGGCCGATTTCATAAAATAATAATAAATAATAAATAAGCGCCCTTAGCACCGGGCTAATTTTGAGGGGCTTCATAAAGCGATTTAAAATTAGCTTAGGCTACTGTCTTTTATCCTAGAATTTTTAAATTAAAATTATTTAGAGTCTTTTATATACAAATTGAAATGAATAAATAATATAATCGGTGAACATGATTGTTATCATCTGTGTATATTTTAGAACTGATATATAATTCCATAAAATGATTAACAATATACAGTTACAAGTTCTCTTATCGAGACAAACAAAAGAATATCATTTTAAAATCATTTTTTAATCTTTTGTCTTTTACTTACACATCATATTATGTGTTAATTATAAATTAAAAATGCTATTTTTATCAAATATATGCATAACATTTTATTTACAAATTGACAGTAGAACATTGTCAGGCAAATAATTAATACACCAAGGACATTGCGAGATAATATATTTTATTCCGATATATATTTTTGTAAATATTTTGTAAATAATATACTTACTATCAATTTTACTCAGGCGTTTTTTTTTAATCTATAAATATGTATGTTTACGTGTATTATTAAAGTGGTCCTTGTAATACACGTTTATAGAAATTAATTATATATCTTTATTCGTGATACATACATAAGTATGACACATACACATTTTGTACATACATGTATTTATAATACCCAGATACTACTTTTAAATTTCTACTTTATATAACTCAATATAGATTAGTGTTGTCAAATTTATTAAAAATAAATTCGTTTTCTTTTTAAAATTTATATTCAATTACCTATCATATAATTGTAATTTAAAACGGTATCCCTTTTAACAACAACATTCAGATATGTGTAAAAATCATTGACAACAAATTATTTTACATTAATTAAACTTGATTGATTCTACACTATTTATGTATACAAATATTATATGTGCAAGGTTATATTGTAATTAGTAACGTTAATAGGATATCATAAGTTATTTATATTAAATAATTAAATAAATGAAACAATCGAGTGAATCGTTTGAAGAAATAATCAAGTAATATTTAGGACTTAATATGCAAATTACATCGAAACGAAATGCAATAAATATTGATGCTATCGACTGAAATCAATACTCTTTTACGACGCAGAAAAAATGTAAGTATCTTAGCAGTATATTAGATAGGACTATATCTCCATTCGAGTCTGTATTCTGGATTAACCCCCTAATCATTTTTTTATAATGCCTATTTATCAATTATCTGTCTAAAATTTGCGAAATATAACATTTAATTTTTATATTGTTTATATCACCGATTATTGACATATTACTACTTTATGGTTTCCATACCACAACATGCTTGGGAATCGTATTGTACCTTCTATCGTAAATTTTACTTATCATATAAAATTTTGTTTTACAGTATCGTATACGTATCCTTTTTAAACGTTAATTAAATTTAAAATATATCTTAAATTTAAAACATTAAAAAAATTGATTAAGATTCGACTATAAATGAGCCATATTAATATAATGAATTATATATAGATGAATTACGTAAACTTGTTATCAATAAGATTAGTCTTATGAATACTTTTTATTTCCTTTCGAGCTCATGTGATGTTATTCTATAAAGTATTTAATTTAAACTGCTATTACTTTAGTGCTGTTATTCATTTCATTTATAAATTCAATACTTTTATCATTAGTCAGCACAATTTTATATTTGCATAATATAATAAAGGCATTCATAAGATATATAACAATTCAGTTAATTGTGGTTAGCTTATAGTTTTCGACTTTAAAAAAGAAAGAATAATTCCTCCATACTTCGTGATAAATTTCACTTAAATTGGAAGAAATCCCTGCTTCAAAGCATGTCTCAAGTTCCTATTTAGTCCATAAACCTACAGCACAAGTTCGACCTTGCTTAAAAGGGCTTTCATTTATGCCAATAATTGATTCTAAAATTAAAAGGGATTATTTAACTGACTTCTTTGTTTGGTACTTTTTTGGGGTCGTGTGATTAACTCTATCGTAAGGTCGTTAAAACATCCTCCTTCACAGCCGAGAAGCGTATCTCGCAGTATATGAGAGCATGCCTTCCTCCAGTCGTGGAATCGTTCAGAGTGTCTAAAAAGTCTTGCTCAGTTGAAGGAATATCTGGGACGGAGAAGTGGTCTATCTATCTATATATTTACTTTTTGGTTCAATCTAATTATTATTATAGGATTTAAGTTAAATAGTCACATAGAAAAATAAATATCTCTCACGCTTAAAAGAGTCTATCGCTTTCTTTGGGTATACTATCCATTAATGAGTATTTTACTTTCAAGACTGAATCGCTAACTTTTATTTGAAATTACCAATTGTGAATATCCTTTTTACTAATATAAAAGTAGGATATCCTATGCTTCTAGGGAATGGAATTAGTTAAATCAATATGAATCATAATGGTATTGATATCGCAAATTGTATACATGTCAATATAGTTAAATTCGATGTATTACCTCTTTATTTAATGAACAAACTGCACATAACAACTATTAGTTGACTAAAAATATAAAAATATATTTATTTAAAAAGGTTCAATATTTTTATATGTACATAATGGAACATAATCACACAAATATATGATTAATACTTCTGCAGGTTAAAATCAACTTCAATGCATTTTATTATATCTTAATCTATATAGTTCTTCTTGGATAAAAATAAAGTAGTTATATCTTGAAAAGATGATTAAATATTTAATTGTTTAAATTAAATATTTGAATTTAATTTTACTTCCTATATATCACCATGACCATATGTACTATATTTGAATGCACGCATTATAATATATGTTTATATTGTGCAATAATATCAATAGATTTGTAAATATTAGGTCGAATATATTATAAAATTATCATATATAAAGGATATGATATACCCATCGCCTCATACACATTCCAGCATGTATTTGCCATCTTACAATTCAAATATTGCTGCAATTTTAAAGATTTACCTATATCAACATACACACCAAAGATATTCCGTGCCTTAAATATACTTAATTTTCAAGTCGTTTAGTTTTTTAGCATATAGGGCGCCTCAAAGTCTGAGATTTGTTTTTCTGTTTACACCCTAAGTACCTATATCATTAAGTGTAATATAGGACTTGTTTACAGAGTAAAATGAGACATCTTTTTTGGTCAAGTTTACATTGGATAATGTATGGAGCAAAGTATGTTTGAGCTATGATTTTAACCCAGATTTACTAATGTAATCGTCAACATTGTTTTGATCTTTTTGCTGTTTAATGTGACCATACACAAATACAACTTGAGTCAATAATATATCGTGTTGTTGTTGAACTTAGTGAATTTACTATGCGAGTATATATCGTAATGGTCTATTATACTTTGAAATTAAAGAATGTACAAAGAGAAGTTTACAGATATGAAATCAAAGATATTTGTATTTCTCAATAAATGGAGGCATTGATTTAAACGAGGAACACACTAATGACTATTTGTGAAATGATCTGCTCTGAAAAACATTTGATCACACAAAATAGCGTTCGCTATTATAGTAGGTACTAAAATTGATAGTTTCTAGAAACATGAAACTAGAATTTCATTGCTATATTTTTCTGTGTTACAAGGTTATTAAAATGAAATTATTTAACCCCCTATAAAAATAAAGAGTAAATAACGATGAATGTTTATAAGATAGCACCTAAATGTCCAATCATGTAGAGGATATAAGTCATAGAGTAAAGAAATCACAAATAAAGATATCATATAAGAGTCATATTATTAACTTTATGTTTTAAATTACATTTTTTAAACATTTCTTTTTCAATATTTAAATCGTAAAGATTATTGTTAGATAGGTTTGATTATTAAACGTATTCAATATTGACAAAGGGACGAACTATAAAAAATATATTATATAAGTTTCTTGAATATTTAGATCTTCCATAAATTTATCACTCATTAAAATATTTAAACTTCAATTTATTAATATTATTATGAAAAAATATATATACAAACAACAATTATAAATATTTCCAATATTTAAATCTTTTCATTTTCACTCAGTTGAATAAAACTTGTCCGGTGATAATTGAAAAGTTGCTATATACAAACGAAGAAACTGTACAAAAATAATTACTATTTCTATAAATTATTTTGAACATACGACGTCCGTCATAATAGCAATGGGACATATTTGCTCTTAGACATAAGCACGATCGAGACAGTCGTTATTATGCCCGGAATGCTGAGATATTCCCTGCTTCAGTGAAATCGCTGCTCCAGTGCCTATTATTATACGCATTTATAACTATCAATGTTTTACAATTATCTAATTTTTTTCTGTTATCTCTCTTAAGGCTGAAATTCTTTGGTTATAATTATTAAATTTTATCTAATCTTTGAGATTAATATATTTTAAAAAGCATGGTAAGTGACTACAGCTTGTAGGAATTTTTCAAATATAACGTTATTATAGATTTCAACATATATGTATATATAATAGTTTGAATATTTATATTGTATCTAATTTAATATATGAATGCAGATTACATATCTTAATTTTTGAATATTGTACTTAAATAAAACAAAAATTATTGAAATATATTAACAACAGTAACTGAAAATAACCTTGTATAGTAGTAAATTTCAGCATAATTTCAACAATACCCATCCATAAAATTGGAACATTTATTCAACGGAAAAAATGTCTAATTCACGCACATTTCTTTGATAGTTATAAGTAAAATCATGCATTATAAAAGACTATTTTTGTTACATTTTATAAATTGAAAATTAATCAGCAGAAAATGGTCAATTTAAATTTAACCAATATTTATTTTAAAAATTAACCAAATATTTATTGCAATCATTTAAAAATGAATATTGTATTTCTCATTTTTTCTAACAATTTGAGTAATATAAATATTTATAGAGTATTAGCAATATTTATCTTTACTTAAAACTTTGAAAAAATAACAGTTATTATGGTTTCAATATTCCTACAATTTAATTTGGAGTTTGTAATCTATTTTCCTCCCAGTAATATACAGTGCGTCCACGAAAGGGGGTGTAAACAAACAAAAACAAAAATATAAGTACTATAAAACTGATTATATTTTTAAAATTAAGAACATTTACAAGAAACAGTGGTCTATTAAAAATGACACAATATTAAGCATTAAATATCGTGAGGATCCACTTGATCAACAGCAACTTCCACTGTTAGTGTAATACGTCGCCATGTGTGGTTTGACATCCTCTGTAACAATTCTCTGTCTTTACCAATTTCATTTAAGATGGCTTCGACCACAGCAATAAGCTGTTGTTGATTTTGTGGTTGACAATGAATAACTCGCTTCTTGAGAATGTCCAATAAAGCATTGCCTGGGGTTGTAAAATTAGGGCTACGTGGTGGCCATGGCACAGGTCCATGTTTCCCAATCCACATGTTTAGAAAATGGTTGTTCAAAAAATCACAACTTCGGATTGCCGTATGAGCGGGAGCTCCGTCTTGCTGATTCTATACGTATTCGTAATTCAGGTAGAAACTGATTTTTAAGCATGTCAAGATAACGATCTGCAGTAATTCGGACATGACAAATAAAAGGTCCATCCGAAGTCGTGATTTTTTTAACAACCATTTCCCAAACAGGTGGATTAGGAAACATGGACCTGTGCCATGCCCACCACGTAGCCCTAACCCCAGACAATGCTTTATTGGACATTCTCAAGTAGCGAGTTATTCATTGTTAACCCCAAAATCAACAACAGCTTATTGCTGTCATGGTAGAAGCCATCTTAAATGAAATTGGTGAAGACAGAGAATTGTTACAGAGGATGTCGTGGCGATGACATGGCGATGTATTGCACTAACAGTGGAAGTTGCTCGTGATCAAGTGGATCCTCACGGTATTTAATGCTTACTATTCTGTCATGTTTAATAGACTACAGTTTCCTGTACATTTTCTTAGTTTTAAATATATAATCAGCTTCATAGTACCTATATTTTTATGTTTTTCCTGGTTTACAGGAAAAACATTTCTTTTCTTAAAGAATTTTAGAAAATAATAATATAAGTAAAACCACGAGAAATAGATGGCATTATTATATAAATTCATGAAATTATTAAAATATATTAGTAATATAAAAAGTTTTAAAGAAACAAATGTTATTTGATTGAAATAATCATACATACATACATATAGACATAATATAGTAAAGCTTGAACGGTTGTTGACATAAGCATGTAAATTTTAATAATTGGTCTATTGTACATACATATATATGTAGACAGATTTTACGCAGTGATGCATATATGCTGGGCATTGATTGCGGCTATATTGTATAGTAAGCAAAGGAATAGCTATTTAATTGTACATATTATGTATTTAAAATAAGATGTACTGAGAAAGCAGACTTAAACCATTTAACAAAAATGCACATAATATGTACATATATATGCGCAAATGATTGTTCACGGCTTTGTGGAACTACAAAAGACCTGTTTCTATGGAAAACGAAATGGTAACTGGGACAATATGTTAATACAATTTTCATGCCAAACGAACCCAATTCCGAGTCGCTAATCTTTCGACTGGCACAGCTGCTATAGGGACGGGACAATTGGGGTTCGAACCCTCTTATACACATGTACTGTCATATTGATCAGCAGTCCAACCCTCTACCTCCAGGCCACCCCGTCCCCGCACTTGCCAGAACGTCAGAATAAATATCTAGAATGTATTTAAACATCCGCTTTGATTCAAGCGGAAAATCCACCATTTTGGAACTGCACCAAAAATATAAAAATGTGCGTCTAAATATCAGCTATAATAATATGTAATTTATAGGAGTATAGGTTGAATAATAAAAAACTTTTCAAAACTGGCAAATAACAAGTTTTGCCTTCTTTTAAGCAAAGGAATTGGTAGGCTATGCATATCAAAGAATGTATGCAAAACTTGTAATTTGCGGTTATCGGAAACATTTTCTTATTCAAGCTATACTCCTATAAATTGCATATTATTGTAGCTGACATTCTGACGCACATTTTGATATTTTTACTTTTCATATGAGTACTTTATATCATATACATTTGCCAGTTTGAAAATCGATCTTTTATACTCTTTTAGAACGTAAATTACCATCGCATTGATGGGGAATATAAAATAGCGAACTTTGCATAGGTATTTTAACAAATATATTTACGTTTTTTGATTGAATGAATTCTCTTGGTATTATTACTCTATGGTTTGAAGTGTGCAGGTACCTGTAGGCTGTTAAAAGTAAACAGGTATTTTTAAGTTCGATATGCTTACATTATAGTAACAGTGCGTTTATTGAAGCACATAAATTCCGAAATTATTGAATCTCATTCTAAGTGTGCACATCCTGAACTAAAATCTATACAGGTCATGAGTCAAAAGATGATCCAAAAATACAGTTAACATATTTCCTAAATTTTGTACAATGATATTGTATAGAAAATGTAATGTCAAACAACCAATTCAAAAATGTTAAAATATTTTATGTGTACAGTTTAAGTATAGCGAAGTGCGTTAAAAAATGGTGTCACATGTTTGGTGCAGTTTTCATATCGACTATAAAAATACTAATAGTGACACATTTTACACAATTAATTGATGTTCACATGCGAAACATTAACCAGGCAGAAATACACCATCTAAAACAAACATATTAATTAGCTAGTTAATTAAAACAACGGCATTAGTTTTATAGATATATATTATAGTAATTAAATATTTGTCACAAACAGTATTATATATAATTAACTATAATTACAATTATCAGACATTCTTTAAAAGAAGAGTATGAAATTAAAAATGACAATCTTACCCCAAAAAGTTAGAGATAGACCTGTTGCCTTTGCCCTATCCGGTCTAAGTCCCATTATTATTCCAGGAACAATGGATGAATTAACAATAAAAGTTTTCCGAAAGGTCTTCTGCGATGGATAAAACGATTTCACAATTTTGTCACTTCTAAATAATCACTGTAAATTAGTTTACAGTTTTGCTATTCAAATAAATTATCACTTGCAATTGAATTTAATGCAGCATAACAGGAAGATATTGCATACTGATCGATATCGAAATAATTTTTTTTATGATCAATAAGACTGCACGCGCCGCAGTAAGTAATAATAATGCATCAGCCAATATTAAGGAAAAAAAGTGCGAGCATTGGACTGTTTACGGTAATGTAGTTGGAATGTACAGCCGAATTAATAAAGCATTAAAGACATTTATTTCTATTAAAGGTACAACAACTTTTTGTCCAGTTTTGATACTTTCGATTACAGTGTCATTATTCACACGGTTCGCTGTGTATATTTTAACATGATATATAATTGTTAATGTTAGCCATAGTTAGATAATATGTTGATCTATATACGTCGGTTTATGCATATATGCCAATGTTCACAGATTCGTATAATAACGGTTTTATTATTTGTTGCTTGGAAGAATTGCAATAAGCGAGAAAGATACATGCGCAAAACATGATTTGGAATGTAGGTTGGTTTATAAATTAACAAGCTAAGGTTACTTGACAGAAGAATGTAACGATAGATATAAATATATATTGGGCATAAAAAAATATACCCACATATTATACATGTCGACATGTGGATAAACATAAAATACTTATTTTATCTATAATATGGAGAAAGATATATAATAGTTACTGTCTTATTAATATGGTGTATAATTAATATACATAGATAGTTTGAACACACCACATATTATGTATATATATTGAGATTTCAAAGTGATAAATATTTGAATAATTATTGTGAATAAAGCAATCACAATCGACACTCACTTTGCGATAAAATCCAAAATTATCAATAATAAATGTTTGTAATTAAAAATGATTGTAAAATCCATTAATTGTTATTGAATAACAAGCCAAATTTGTAAGGTATATAAATATATGTATGTCTAAAATGTATGTATGTACTACAACTATTCACAAACAATATTTGTATATTTCAAACATCGTCATCAAGTCAAAGTTATGGCGATGAGAAAAAACGACAGTTAACCAGCAAATAAGGAATATGAAAAAAGGCTTTAGAAATCGAAAGCTAATTTTTGCTCGATTTATAATTATCAGAATGAATAGTTATCTATGTATAATCCAAATTTATAATTCAATTTATTTCAAAATAGTTAATTTCTTTAAATATAGGTATAACTATTCATTTTTGGAACAATTTTGAATCAATATTTAACAAAGAGTGCTTATACTATAGATAAAGAGTTTGTACTGTAAGATTTTGGCAATTGTTTTCTTGTCAATAATGTATGATTAGTAAATATCTAGGTAATTATGTTTTAAAGGGACGTAATTCAACTACATTTAAATATTCTGCAATTTCCACTGTACCATATACAGCGTATAGGAAGTCGAACGTTTTTTGCTCGATGTATTCTGGGAATGAATAGTTATTTAGAGTTGTTAAATTTTGTAAATCGAATAATAAAAATTAAAAATAAAACCTAAATTATAAAAGTAGTGTAGTGTAGTGTAGTGTATAGTGAAGTGCGCAGGTAGATTTGATCTCTATATGCTTACCTACCTAGAACAATAAAACATATGTATAGAGCAATGAATGTATAGCAAAAGCAATATAGGAAAGGCATAAATTACAGTGTAATATCACTATATGTACACCACAACCTGTACCACTGTAATGTAGATGGAATTCATTAATTATTGTGATTCTTTGATAATCACATGCAAATATTGGTTGAAGTTTCATAAAAAATTAATTCTTTTTTTGATTCACATTATTTATAAAATTTATTATTCTAATTCCCTTTTAAATTTCCCGCCTTAGGGAAACTCAACAGGTGTCTCAAAGTCAAACTACGCAATGAATTTCGTAATGAATATGGAACTCAGTTCCAGCAGGCAAAAACTGAAGATACTTCGTGAATTATTCGATCCCATATATTATAACTGTATACATGTTTACAAACACATTTTTGCAACTAACACTGTATAATATATTGTTTAAGTATATATATTGATTTTTTTTAATTGTAAACTTTTCTTTGGCTGCATTAATAACTTTACTAAACATAATATATTTATCTTTTTAAAATATTGTAACAATTATATCTTGGCGCCATGTTTATATCAATTTCGTGGATGGCTGTACTATGTATCCTCATTATAATTTTAACTTTTTGTCTTTTAAATCTTGATGTCCGCCCCTTTATATTCTTTTTTTAATGGCTTTCCATCATATCTATCATCAATATCATTTCAACGTTTTTTGTTCGGATCTATCTTTCTATAAATATAGGTATTAATGTTATGTTAATCTATAAAATCTAAAAATATATATAAAATGAAATAATTCATTAACATAACTTAAACTATGTATATTTATATATTATATTAAATACAGTAAGGGGAAATATTAATAGAATATATAACCTTTGAAATTATTACTAACAAATGTATATTAAATATTTTTCTAATCCAATTAATTTTTTCTATAAAATTCTTCTTTCTATATAATCAATATATATACTGATTTCATACAAGGATATTTGTAAAATATTAATTTCATCATTTCTGCATTTTTATTTCTTTGTTAATTTTCTGTTTTAAATTCCTGCGCTTATTTTGTATATCTGTAAAGCTAAAAACAATATATTAAGATACTAGTAAGATGAACTAACTATAACGTGTATTAACTGTTATTATAATTGACTGTAGGTGAAAGTATTGATGAAGCTAGATGATAATAAACCAGCTTAGGTACCCTATTATTCTTAGTGTAAATCGTTAATTTCTATTTACGTCGATATTCGTGGTCACAATCATGAAGTTAACATTTTCAATGCCTCCACCATTTTTAAGGGCTTTCGTGATAAGCATAGACAGATTCATTTTCTATCACAATAGAGGCAGAACATTCCATCTACATATTTGTATGTTGTTATTTACCTGATAATACCTATATACTATACCTATACATACAGATCTTGTTTATCCGAATCTATAAATGTAACGCCAATTGTTTACTATATTATGTCATAATAAAATACTTTTGCTTGACTTTCGTTCATTGCTTAACCCCCTAAATACCGGGGGGGGGGATGTTTTGGGGGGGGGG